>CAJQZJ010000309.1:3986782-4003583 GCA_907164525.1 Lophiomys imhausi | reverse complement strand
GGCAACCAACAGACTGGGAGAAAATCTTCACCAACCCCACATCTGATAGAGGGCTATTATCTAAAATCTACAAAGAACTCAAGAAACTAAAAGCCAAGAAACCAAATAATCCAATCAAAAAATGGGAGATGGAGCTAAATAGAGAATTCACAAAGGAGGAATCCCTAAGGGCTGAGAGACACCTGAAGAAATGTTCAACATCCTTAATCATCAGAGAAATGCAACTCAAGATGACCCTGAGATTCCACCTAACACCTGTTAGAATGGCTAAGATAAAGAGCTCAAATGATAGCGCATGCTGGCGAGGGTGTGGAGAAAAGGGAACCCTACTCCATTGCTGGTGGGAGTGCAGACTTGTGCAACCACTATGGAGGTCAGTCTGGAGATATCTTAGAAACTTTGGAATAACTTTGCCTCTGGACCCAGCCATACCACTTCTGGGTATACACCCAAAGGACCTCTCATGGAGACATAGGGAAGTCTCCTCATCTATGTTCACAGCAGCTTTATTTGTAATAGCTAGAAATTGGAAACAACCCAGATGTCCCTCAAGTGAAGAATGGATTAAAAATTGTGGGACATCTATACAATGGAATATTACTCGGCTATAAGAAACAATGAAATCATGCAATTTGCAACCAAATGGATGGATCAAGAGGAGCTCATCCTGAGTGAGCTAACCCAGTCTCAGAAGGATGCACATGGCATCTATTCACTTATAGTACAATTTTAACTATATCGTACAGGATATCTGTACTACAACCAACACACCAAAAGGAACATGGACATATTTTTTTTTTATCTTTTTCTTTTTCCTTTTTTCTTTTTCCTTTTCCCTTCTCTTTTTCCTCTCTTTTTTTGTGGATATTCTTTGTTTTTGTGGGTTTGTGTGTTTGTTGGTCTTTTTTTTAGTATTCCCCCAATAGCAAGGAGACACCTTTCACTGGCAGTACTGCCTCGTAGACCCCCGGTGAATGAAGACGCTCTTGGCCCTCATATGACTCCTTATCTGTGGTGAGAGACTGTTAGGCAGGGACACTCCACCCCAGAGGAACAAGATGGAAGGGTCAGGGGGTAGAGCAGGGGAGGGTGGGGCTGGGAAGCGGGAAAAGAGGACAATATGATAAGGATGTAACCTGAAGCAACAAAAAAATAAATTTATTAACAAAAAAAAAAAAAAAAACGCAGGTGGCAGGGCTGAAACACTGTGAATGGAATAGAGGATACAGCCATTCGGCCTGGTTTTGCAGACCTCCCGGTGTCGAGAAAACGTGGAGCTAAGGTAAAATACAAGAGAATTGTGGTATTGGCCCATGCCTTTGACTTCAGCGGAGATGGGGGAGAACCGTAGAGTTGGTGGTCTTATGTATTCTGGGGTCATACGGAGCAGGGTGGTGAGGGTACATACTCTTGGTCCCACCATTCAAGAAGAGTACTACCTTGGTCCCAGCTCCCAGCACACTGGAGACAGAAACGGGCAGATCCCGGAGCTCAGGGTCAGCCTGATGCTGGGCAAACTCTAAATAGAGAAAGACTTCGATCCAGGAGTGGTGGAACACATCTTTGATCCCTTCAGATGGGAAACACAGGTCCCTGATCCCAATAATTAGAGTTCAGAGACACACACATGGGATTTGGAGGGACCTAGGTTTGGAGGTTACTTACAAAAGGCCTCTCGATGCAGGCAGATTGTCCTTTGGGATCTCAAAATATATACACTAGAGCTGGTTTAGCTCCACGGTGACAGAATGATTTCTTCTTTAACCCGGATTGAAAGATAACACTTGTATGTTGTTGGAAGGCCAAATTTGCTTCAGGAGAAGTACTACCTAGCCACCCCCCAAAAAAAAGAGGGTAATTTTCCCAGGGTTGGAATTGGGGCAGGGCTCTGTTCTTATCTTTCCAGGAGAATCGAAGCGTCCATTAGGGGAGCCCAGGGACGGCTGGTCAGCGGAAACCTCAGCAGAGAGCAGAATCAGGCACCAAGGAGGACGAGTGACCCAGTTGATTCTGCCTGGCAGACTTCCTCAATAGCTGTCTCCATCGGGGGCCTGTAACCACCACGGCAATCAAATGTCGCTGGGACCGTTCAGCTCTACACAATGCCCCGGCCGGAATCTCAGTGAAGCCTGCAAGATCAGCTTCTGCCTACAAACTCCTTAGGTCATCTAAACAGCTGAGAACAGAAGGACTGAACATAAAAGGAGTGTACTAACATTTTAAACCATTTTTTCCATATGGGTTCGGGCCCCAACCAGGTCTACTATGACCCAAATCAGCAGGAAGTCACTTTTAGAGAGCGATGTCCCATGCCCACAGGGTGGGGAAGGTGTTTCTCCGCCCTTCTTTTTGGTTATTTGAAGGATAACTGAAAACTCTGATATTTAGGGGAAGAGATTACAAGCTGATAAATGGTCCTGTTTAATGAGTTTTGGAGATTAGCCCCAGGGACTTCCTACTTTTCCTTTTCTGTATCCTTCTTCCTCTCCTATGTAGGAGTGCATAGGCTTGAGAAAAATGAGACATAGACATAGCACAGGAAGGTCCAAGAAGAAGGGGCAGATTATTGAATATGCCCTTATACCTTTGTATATTGATACAAAATTAGTAGTATATTTGGCTAAACTGGTATTGAGCATTATTCATTGTGCAAAAATAAGATTGTATTGTGTCGCATCCCCCTCGACCAGCAAGGATGACGCAACTCACAAAAGCTCTTCTCCAGCAGTTTATTCAGGTCCCTTGAAAACAGTCTTCTGAATTCCGAATGCCCGGGCAGACCCAACCCACAGGCTAAATACTAAATGAACAGCCAGTCAAGTAAAGCCAAGTGGTGCTATCTTAGAGGCCCACGTATGCGGAATCAAGCCAGATCAGCGGTCTTTGCCAAATATGGACTTATTATCATCGAGAGCGCTCACCGTCGGGCTGGTGGAAGGCGGAGACCGGCGCCATCTTTAGGGCGCGGCACATCCCAGCTCTCACCAGTTCCCCCTTTTTTTATTTTTTTCTAAAGTTGGTAGAAGTCCCTGGAAAGGCTTCGTAATCCCTCTATCTGGGGATCTCACAGTGGGCCTGAGCCTGTAGGAGGGCGGTGCTCAAACTCTTACCTGTCTCTGGGTCAGCCTCCCCACTCGGGACTGCCCTGTCTTAGGTGGGCAAGACTTACCCGTCAACTCCGTCACTGACTTGCCAGACCCTAATATCCGTGGAACGAATACCTCAGTGGGCAGGGACTATGCTTAGTGAAGATTTACTTCACAGCAGCGAGCCATGCCTGAGGGGACTGGCCCGCCTCAATGGCGACAAGGGCTTGTATAATCATGGCTGCATTACGCTTTTGTGTGTTTCTCATTTTGTAGATGCACCCTAGGCAAACCAGAGAGGCTAGTATCATTAGTATCGCCAAAGAGCCTACGCCCGCCCACTCCTTAAGATGATCTATACCCGTCTGAATCCAGGAAGTCAAGCCAGTAGCCAGGCTCAGATCCACCCGAGTGGAGTTGATGTGGACAATTGTCGCTCACTCCTACCCCCAAACCTCAGTTGTGGTAAAAAATCTGCTGACTGCTGAGACAATTTAATGCATTTTGTATCATCTGACCTATTGAAGCTCATTAAAAAGCACAAACTACCCTTCAAGCTGACATTTCTATTACCCTCTATAGGGCTTTTCTGATCATCAAAGGGAAGGTAGGGTAAGCCTAGGCTTCTATTACTGCTAAATAAGCGTGGAAACACAGTTGCATCATGTCTGACCGGCATCGGCTTGGGGAATATCGACAGGATCCCCCATCTCGGCTCGGTCATTCCTGACATACTCACTGCTACTAACACCAGGATCCTTAGGAAGGTCTTCATGACGAATCTTCCTCACAAGGCGTTCAGGCACCCACACTGGATCTTGTTGATCCTGAGGAAAAACACAAACAGACCCTCTCGCCCATGTTAGCACGGGGTCAGGCCCCCGCCAAGAGCCTGTCATAATGTCCTTCCACTTCACCATGCTTTTAGGTGGACCATGGGAATCCTGATGTCTGTCCGCTGCTGAGCGGCCTTGAGCATCCAAATTGAAAAAATTTAAAGTAAATAAGGCTAAAGACATTCTCTTCTTGGGGGTGCGGCCTTGGCCTATTCCCCCTTTTTGTTTTTGCAAGCATTCTTTCAAGGTGCGATGAGCACGCTCCACAATTCCTTGTCCTTGAGGATTGTATGGTAATCCGTGATTAAGCTGTACCTCCATCTGATTACAGAAGGAGACAAAGGACTGAGCCGTATAGGCTGGTCCATTATCCGTTTTCAGCTGCTGTGGTTTTCCCCATGCAGCCCAGGCTTCTAAGCAATGTCCTATGACATTGCGAGCCTTTTCTCCACTCATAGGTGTAGCATGTATGATACCTGAGCAGGTACCCACAGATACATGAATATATTTTAAGGTTCCAAACTCTGAAATGTGGGTAACGTCCATTTGCCAGATTTTGAGTGGCATCAACCCTCTAGGGTTCACTCCCACACTAGGAGGATGATGATGAATCACACACTGAGGACAGTCCAAAACTACTTGTCTAGCATCTGCTCTAGACAAATGGAATTTCTGTTGTAGAGTTTTTGCATTTACATGAAATAATTGGTGAAACTGTCTGGCTTGGTCCAGGAATGAGCTCCAAAAAATGCATTCCATCCTAGTCCATTGATCAACTTTATCATTACCCTCACTTAATGGTCCAGGTAATCCTGTATGTGCTCTGATATGTTGAATATAAAAACACCTTTTTCTCTGCCAGATTAAAACTTGTAACTCTTGTAATAAGGCACATACAGTACTACTATTCTTAATAGGACCTGCTAATTCTAATACTTTCACTGCGTTGACAACATAGACTGAATCTGAAATCAAATTGAATGCAAATTGACATCTTTTAAACACCTCAATTACTATTTTCAACTTTACTATTTGGGGGGAGCCCGGTTGAAATTGACATAACACGGGCTCTTGTCTTTCTATCAAATAGGCTCCACAGCCTGTCTTTGAGCCATCAGTAAACACATTTGGTGACCCTTGAAGTGGTACTGCTGAAGTAACCTTAGGGAATATCACTGGGTGCTCCTTAAAAAATGATAGCAATGGATGTTTAGGATAATGGTTATCAATCACTCCTTCAAAGCTACATTGCAATATTGCCCAGTCATCTACAGTGCCTCACAAAATCTTAATTTGATAACTGGAATAAGGCACTATTATACTGGCAGGAGCAACTCCAAAAGACTGCAAGCATTGTTGGATACCATTCAAGGCTAAAGCAGCAAGTGCAGTGGGAAAATGTTCTATGGATTTTTTCGGAGAAATCTTTGAATAGGTCCATAATAATGGTCCGTCCTGCCATAACAATCCTGTAGGTTGACCATAGGTGGCAAATATGCACAATGCAATGGGCTGTCCTTCCTGCCATCTCTTTAGGAAGGCACTCTGCAACCTTTCTTCCACTTTACATAAAGCTTTTCTTGCTTCTTCTGTTAATTGCCTAGGAGAATTAAGTGCTGAGTCACCTTTCAAAATATCATATAGGGGTCTTATTTCATAATTTGGTAGCTTTAAATAGCCTCTTACCCAATTGATATCTCCTAACAACCTTTGAAAATCATTTAAAGTCTTTAAATTATCTTTTCTTATCTCAATCTTTTGAGGTATTATCTTTTCAGGTCCAACCTTCGCTCCTAAATAATCAACCACATTTTCCTTTTGAACCTTATCAGGAGCAATAAACAACCTTTTCTTTTTTAATAATTGAACTAATTCTTCATAGGCCCGATCTAACATTTGTTCACTCTTAGCTGCCAGTAAGATATCATCCATATAATGAACACATCTCAAATCTGGAAAATTCTTTCTCAAGGGAGCAATGGCTTCCCCCACATACAGTTGGCACATAGTAGGGCTGTTTCCCATGCCCTGGGGTAATACTACCCATTCAAACCGTTGATCAGGTTCCTCATGGTTACAGGATGGAACAGTAAATGCAAATCTCTCACTATCTTTGGCACACAAAGGGATGGAGAACAAACAATCCCTTATATCTATAACTATAATGGGCCATGAGGCTGGCAAAGATGATAAAAGCGGCAAGCCGTGTTGCACTGGGCCCATGATCTGCATTTGTTGATTTATGGCACGCAGGTCATGCAATAATCTCCATTTTCCAGTTTTTTTTTTTAACGACAAAGATAGGTGTATTCCAGGGAGATACAGATGGTTTTATATGCTTTAAAGACATCTGTTCATCCACCAAATCTTTGGTTGCATTCAATTTTACAGAGGAAATTGGCCACTGAGGAACCCATACTGGATCCTCCGTCTTCCAAGTTATGGGAATGCCCTCCTCAGTGGCCCCTAGGAAAAACCCAGGCCCTGTCTCTTTTGTCTTTGCTGCATAGATATGGGACTCTTTCGTCCCTGCAAATATTTTCCTATTCCAAAGCCTGGAGCATATCCCATATCTTGCATCATACATTGGGCTGAATCAGAATAGTCATTACTCAATTTAAATCCCATATCCTTTAAAAGGTCTCTTCCCCAAAGGGAGATAGGGAGCTCAAGTACATATGGCTGCATTTCTCCTGAGTGGTTCTCTTGGTCCTGCCACTTTAATAACCTTGCACTCATATCTGGAGTCTTAGCATAACCCAGGCCTTGAAGTGTTTGAGAAGAGGCTTGTACGGGCCAACCTGAAGGCCAGTCTTTCTTTCTTATGATACTCCTATCTTCCCCAGTATCCAAAAGGCCCAGGATCCTTTTACCATCAACTTTTAACTCCAAGATGGGGCGTTGGTCCAAATCCAAGGAGAGAAAAGTCAGATCCGTGCCCGTGGACCCAAAACCATCTTTTCCTCTCTCTCGATCCCTTGCCACATAGTGATCATGTAAGCTCGGCAACATGATCAACTGAGCAATTCTATCTCCAGGAGAGATAGCCGTTATACCACGGGGGGAGGCTACCATGATCTTAACCATTCCTGTATAATCTGGATCTATAACTCCAGGGTGGACAATAAGTCCTTTCAAGGCTGATGATGACCTCCCTAACAACAAACCAACTGTACCAGGTTCAAGGGGTCCTTTAAAATCTGTTTCAATTAACTGGACCCCCATTTGGGGTGTTAATACGAGTCTGGTGGTGGAGCAGAGGTCCAGTCCTGCTGAGCCTGCAGTGGCTCTCCGCGTCCTCTCAGATGGCGGAGGGTTGGCCATCTCTCTTGATTCTGTTCTTTGTCCTGATTCTCTACTGCCCCATATATTTGTGGGCCCTGAGGTCGTGGGCCCCGCTGTCCGTTTTTTGGACGAGCGCCACCACAACCTTGAGTTAAAGGCTGGCCATGGATGTCTATCACTGAACGGCATTCATTAGCCCAATGGTTCCCTTTTTCACATTTTGAGCATAAACCCGGCCGCCTGGGGTGTTGTACACTTCCTGTACTTTCTGTACTCCTTCCCCTGGGGCACTGTCTTTTAAAGTGTCCCATCTTGCCACACTTAAAACAAACTCCTGAACTTCCTCCACCTTTTCTGGCCAACTGTATTACTGCGGCAGCAAGACCAGCATTAGTTAACGGCCCTCCAAGTTCTCTACACACTTTCATCCAGGCTTCTAGCCCTTTGTTCTTGTAAGGGGTGATAGCGGCTCTACATTCTTTAGTACATTGCTCATAGACCATTTGTTTTATTAGTGGCAAAGCAGCATCCGGGTCACCAAAAATCTTCCCTGCTGCTTCCACCATTCGTGCCACAAAATCTGAAAAGAGCTCCATGGGGCCCTGTAGAATCTTAGTTAAGTTCCCACTCACCTCCCCTTTATTAGGAAGAGATCTTCAAGCCTTGATAGCTATCTTGTTTATTTGCTCATAAATCTGAATAGGATATCCTATCTGCTGGTTGGCAAATCTCCCCTGCCCAAGCAGCATATCTCTATCCCAGGCTGGATTTCCATCTCTCTGATTATTGGCTGCTTGCTCAGTGGCATACTCAATCAAGAAAGCTTTCCAGTCTAAGTATTGCCCTGGACTTAAGCAGGCGCGGACCAGGCCACTCCAATCACTCGGAGTCATACAATGTCTGCTTAATGCTTCCACTTGAGCCATTGTAAAAGAAGCAGTAGTACCATAGGTACGAACCGACTCTGCAAGAGATTTAACCACCTTAAAATCAAGCGGTTCCTCGTACCTGTTCCCTTGTGGGTCTTGGTATACTGGATAGGCAAACTGTAATTCTGGTCTTACTTGTGTCCACATCTCCGGGCAGAAAGATCTCCCTACTTTCAGGGACTGAACAGGCTGATCTATCTGAGTGGCTTCTGGATATGGAGGAGGAGTTGAAGGCGCTGCGGCAACGGCTTTACTTATACCAGCCGCCGCCAGCGTTGCTGAAGGCGCTGTAGCAACGGCTTCACCCACACCGACTGCCGATGACGTGTCCTTCTCTTTTACCCTTTTCTTTTCCTTTTTTCTAATAACAGTCCTCTCCAACTGTTCTATTAGAGCATGTAGCTCTCCTTCAGAATCCGTGCTCTCTGAGTCCTCAAAATCTCTAAAATCTCTAAAATCTCTAAGATCGGGATAGAGAGGAACCTTCTTTTTGCCTCCCTTTTCACTGTCTACCTGCTCAGATCTTTCCCCTTGCAGCAGTTCCAAGGCTGATTCTCCCTCTTTGATTGCATTACAACATCTGTGATCTTCTAAACAACTCCTCACCATTTTCTAAATTGGTCTTACTCCATGCTTCAGAGTTCCTTGTTCCCAAGCAAAATCCAAGTCCCTGCCTAATTTGTCCCAGGAGGATACTGTAAGATTCCCGGACACCGCAAACCACGGAGCCACGGAATCACATTCATTTAAAAATCTTTCTAGGGTAGACTTCTTAATCTTCAAATTCCTTGCTAAAAGTAGCTCCTGAAGAGCCAGAAAAATTGGGTGTGACTCAGACAATCCCATGTTTAAAAATTTACTTTCAGTTCGCAGTTTCTCCACGAAACTGTACCTTTTGTTAGCTATCTCCGCCAAACTTTACCATATGTTCACTATTATCTGCGAATCTTTACCGTATGTTCGCTATTATCCGCGAATCTTTACTTTGCATTCGCTATCTCCGTGAAACTTTATTGTCCTAATTTATCCCAGGAACATACCAACGCTGCCCCTGACTGCAGGAGTTCTGAGTCTTTTCTGGGTCCCCGTATGGGCCACCACTTGTCGCATCCCCCTCGACCAGCAAGGATGACGCAACTCACAAAAGCTCTTCTCCAGCCGTTTATTCAGGTCCCTTGAAAACAGTCTTCCGAATTTCGAAGGCCCGGGCAGACCCAACCCACAGGCTAAATACTAAATGAACAGCCAGTCAAGTAAAGCCAAGTGGTGCTATCTTAGAAGCCCACGTATGCGGAAGCAAGCCAGATCAGCGGTCTTTGCCAAATATGAACTTATTATCATAGAGAGCGCTCACCGTCGGGCTGGTGTAAGGCGGAGACCGGCGCCATCTTTAGGGCGCGGCACATCGCAGCTCTCTACAGTATTGGATTACATCGGTATTGATCTTTGTATATTGATACAAAATTAAGATTATAGTTGGCCACAATGGTATTGACCCTTGTATATGGACGTAATATTAAGATTGTATTGGGCTACATAGGCATTGATCTTTGTATATTGATACATAATTAAGAGTATATTTAACTACAATTGAATAGATCTTTGTATATTGATACAAAATTAAAGGTAACGCTTCCTAATGGTATCATACCTAGAGATACTTAAAAATAAAATGTGAAGCTCTGGCCTCTTGATACCAACCGTCTAAAATGGTCTAGGATAGTTAAGTAAAACAAACTCCTAGTCATGCAAACATGTCACTTTGTTAGCTACTATGACAGTCTATCACAGATATTCTCTAAACTACCCAGTAATCAAGTTGCTAAGAGACAAGCAACATTTGCTTATCTAAATACAAGAGATGGATAGGGCATCTTCAAAAACCCCAAGAGATCTGCAGAATATGGCATTCAAAGATGTTATCTTAAATTAAGATTTTCTTTTTTTTGATATCGAGACATATCAGCGCCTGACAGCACCCCCTATTCTACTCCAAGTAGAAGATAAGCATCGAAGAATCTCCAGTGTGAGATGGTTGAATTAGTGGCAAGCCTATCTCTTGGCATGAAAAAAACCCTTGCTCCAACTGCAGACAGACTGCTGTCCAAAAAGGACAAAACTTGGTAGCAGGGAAGTCGACAGCCTAACTCTGCCAAGACAGGGTAGGTAAGTCCTTCATAATCCCGGCTCTACAACAAATGTCTGTCAGAGAAACAGGACCCAAAGACTGAAGGCTGATGCAGGAATGTATGGAGAGAAAATGGGAACTGTCCAGGCAGCCACTGGTATGTCATTTCTTAGTTTTGGAAGCTGCAGGCCCTGCACTTCCTATATAATCAGATATATTTATCCCTCTCAGGTCTCTGAGGTGGTTGAAGAATAGACAGCTAGAGTCTCATAGTTAAATTTTGAGTTGTTTAGGAATCAAGAGGGTGTTATAGATCTAAGAATATACTCTTAAAATTGTGTTGCAAGTTAGTATGAATGTTGAGTCAGATATAGACCTTTAAACTCATGGAGATGGTTATATAGTAGAATGTTAAAGTCAGGGGCCAAATATGTATAAACTGGATGTTGGGAAGGTTTACTGGGCCATTTAACTCTCATAAATGTGGCATATTTATATCTGTTGTTTTGTATAGTATTTACTGTTATAAGAGAAGGAACAATCTGTTGGACTGAAAGGGGAAACTTCTGGGGGGAAGAGGGTGGAAGGGCGGGATAGGAAGGGGGAATAGGGAGGGGTTTGTGACTGAGATGTATCTTGAAGAAAAAAAATGTAGTGCTGTTGAAATGACAAAATAATATATATATATATCAAAATTTCAACTAAAATTAGTAAAGTATATAAGATATGAATCAAGGAGTAACCTTTATAGAAATGTCTGCATTTAAAACCATCAACATTCCTAACATTTGAGAATGACAGGTAAAGAGCTTATTCCAGTTATTGATCATGTGAAAGACCAGGAACATGTTCAACCATCATAGAGTCAAATTTTAGATAAATATAGTTTATAATTAAAAAGATAGTGTCTACTCACAAATAAATATAATGAATGGTGCAAAACCCGTTCCTTGTTTTTTGGAAGGTTTTGCAGGAAACTTTGTGAAATGAAGAGTTGCTTATTTTCTAGAAGACATTCTAGAATAGACATCACCTTTCCAGCTGATTTAAGGAGTCCATACCAACTACAATCAATTTCCCTGGGAACATTATAACATAAGAGAGAAATATCAGAGTGTTTTTAAGGCATGATTCTCTTGAAGAAATAAAACAGGAAGGATTAGTTGTGAAGAATTCAGTAACTTCAATACTGATTCAAGAAAAAAAGTATGACCATTATTAGATAGCAGTAACACTCAGTGAACTTTTCTCGGTTTGCAGAGGAGGAATATTTCCTTATGTTAGAATACACACAAGTTACCTCAAGAAGCACCAGCAAAACCAGAAGGACAACATCGGAGAACAGGAGACTGAATGATCTGAGCAGCAACTCTCAGGTCTAAGTGATGTCACCTAACAAATAAATGTGAAAGATGAGGTTCAGACATCCAAAGAAACCAATGATGGCTTCTGGACTTCACAAATGCAGGGTTTCTTTCCCACTGATGGCCTACATACTTCCACAAACTATGCAAAGGAGTAAAGCTCTACATGAATAAATATCTGGATATCTGGTCTATAGCTAAAACATTTGCCCATTTGGATAATTCTGCTAAAATTTTGAGTTATTGTGAATATCCCCTGTTGTGAAGAGAAAAAATGACTAAGATCATTTGTAGACCACTGGTGTTTGGAAATTATGTATCAGAATAAAATTGTTTTATATTGGCCCAAGGATTGAGAAACAGTACAATGGAAAATTCTCATTGATCTCCATGATTCATTAACAACTGAAAGTCATGACAATTCTTATGCAAAGATTGCAAATGTCAACTTCTACATGGTAATGTGTAAGCATTAAGTATCAAATTTATCATTAATATATATATTATCATGATTATTTTTACTGTTTTGTCTCTTATTGTTTAATTTTTAAGATATATTGAGAGTTCCTTACATGATTGCCTTATTTTCATAATTTTCAAACCTCCTTCTTCCCCTTGCAATCCCTCTTTGCTTCTCCCTCACTTCCATAATTAGTGCTGTTGCACCCATACACCCAAACACATACACAAATGTCTTGGAGTTCATTTAATACTGCTTTTACATAAATGTGTTTAGGACTGATCACTTGGTATTGCATATCCAATCTGAGTGCTTGTGCATGGAAAATATTGATTTTTCACTCTTTCAACAGCCATTGATTACTTAGAGCTCTTCATTTAGAGGTAGGAACATGTAAAAAAATTTCTCTTTGCACATGATGTGTTCATTGGTGTTGGTTTCATAATTCAGCTTCATTCCAGCAATCTTCTTGTTGAAATTTCTTTGGTAGTGCCTCTGAATCTTGTCGCGTTGACAGTGTGTACCACCAGAAGTCATGATCTTTAAGCCCTTGCAATTTTTCTACCCCTCTTTTGTTTCCTGACACTAGATGTCACAGTCCAAAGTTGTGAGTTTTATTTTCTCTACGATTTATGCACTTGTATTCTCCTGATACATCAAACTGTGCATCTACCTATGCTCACCATTTTAAGACCACTAGAGGAGATTCTAAAGATTCTGAATGCAACAGAAATAGTCAAATGACCTCATACCCACTAACATCAGGCAGTAGAGCAGAAAGAAAATTATGTAGAAGAGGAAATTGTGCACTGGATCTTGCCTGGGTTACTACCTCTGTGACTGGCACAGGAAAACCAATTATTTAGCATGATCAGGTCCCAGAACTCATGCTGCAGAATGAGTCTCTCCAGCTTCCATGTGCATGCCAGACAGGTTATATAGTTAGCACTTATCAGGCATATTTGGACTCTAGGCAGGCTAAAACACCTATCTCTAGACCCAGAGTGACTCTTACAATTTTGTGTTAGTGTCTCCCCAGGGCAATTCTAGCCTCTTAAGCCAAGGGTCCAAAAGATCTTGGCCATTTGGATATCCCGAGTCTTCAGGTCCACAGCTCTCCTGTGTGAGAACCCCTCCTTCAATATTGAGCAAATTCCCCAATTATCCCATGTTTTAAGCTAGCCCCTGTGCCATGGGATAGGCTCCTGAAGACCTAGGGTTCAAATTATCCCCTTTAAAGCCTACTATGTGGCTTACTCATACAAGATCTCATGATCCTCTTTTAGGCATAAGGTCACTGGCCTGATAAGACAGGCTACCACAGCAACTTGGATAGAGACAGGGGGCCATTTAGATTTGAAGTAGTGCAATACAAGGTACCTTCTAATCTTTGAACAACTGTTTTTGTTCAAACTAAACTTAAATTGTTTTTTCCCTGAATCACAACTTTTTAGGTCATGTAATTTGACACTCAATAGACATTACTATCCTTCAGAATTTGTGTCAACATAGAGCACAGAGTTTGAGGTTTATGGGTATTAAATCAGGTCAGCCCTAGTATTATATGCAGGCACCTCAGAATATAACATATTATTAACCTTGGAATAGGTACTTTTGAAGGTCTAAGAGGAATTAAATAATTTAAAAATGCATAGTGGTTCAGTGTTCTTTTGGGATATGCCTCAATGCTCAGAAAACATTAGAAGACATCTTGAGATCGAGTCTCCCAGGTAATAAAATTTAAACATCTTGGAATTTAACCAAAGAATTTATAACTATATTTGCTTCCTGAAAAATCACACTGGATATATATCTTGAGGACAGAAACAGGAAAATTCTTCCCCAAAATTTCAATGATGATTTTGTTTCAGGAGAGTATGTTTACTTTCAGAAAGAAGCAGAAAAGTCCTAGAGCCAGAACAGAAATGTGCTGATGGATTACATGGTAAGTAACATTGTAATCAGAAGGAAATAGCTACAGAAAAAGAAGAAAGTTAATGGCCTTCATTTGTATAAGTCCTGTAAGTGTGTGCATACCTTTATTTGCAAAGAGGTGGATAAATGTTTTCAGAAGAGTGAAAAGAGGACAAATTTATATGAATGAATAGTAATGGATTCTGGTAGAACAATAATTTTATTTTTTTACTTTTGTGCCTTACTTGTGAGATAAATGCATAGTTAATGTTGAAAGAAAATTCCAAGCTATCATGATTTGGAACTTCATAGAGTCACAAGATTGTGAATATCAATGAGGAACACAGTTGATGGTTAGAATAACAGTGAAAATGGAGTAAACAGTAAATTATAATTAAATTAATGGAGACTCAGAATTTTCTGTGAGAGAATGATCCAAAGCTTTGAGATTAAAAAGTCAATTGATCTTGATTTTTAAAAGTAAGTTTTATTAATATTTTGAGAACTCCTACAGTGTTTCTAGGACATATTTTCCTTGCAACTCCTCCTTCTCAACTTTCCCATTTTGTTCCACCCAACTTTAAGACCACTACTTCTTTTCGATTTTTTTTTTCTTCTTTCCCCATGAAGTTCAGTTTGTGTAGCTCAGCTAATGTGGTAATTGAAGTCAGATCTGGTGTTTGGTCACACTACAGGAGTAACTCCATTAAAACAAAATATATAACTTTATTTCTTCTAGAAGTGAAAAAATGTTAATAGCTCCTCATCTAGTGGTTTAATTTAATCTAACTGTCCACTCTCCATGCTGGGATTTTGAAGCTTCTGCAGGTCTTGTGCATGCTGTCACAATCAGTGTGAGTTGATATGTGCCTTTGTCAGGTTGTATCTGGACATCACTCTTTCTTTCACATTGTCTACCACCTCTGGCACTTAAAATCTTTCTTTTCCTCACTGGCAAAGATCCGTGAGCACTGGGGCGAGGTATGAATGTCTATTGTAAGACTGAGCATGCTGGGATCTTTTGGTACTGCAACAAATACCAGCTGTTGGTGTCTGTGTCAATTTACATCTACTGTAATGAAAATTCTTCTCTATTAAAGGACGTAAGATTATCTGATATAAACACATGATTTATAGCTTTGACTTTTAGTTGTGATAAACAATTGCAAATACATAAGTAAGTAAATAAATAAATAAATAAATAAAATAAACACCATAAAAATCAGTAGTTGGGGCATGCAAATCATTTTTTTGGTATTCAGATAGCAAGGAAAATGTTAAAGAATGTTTCACAAATCATTTTCAGTATGTGTGTATTGACATTATCAATAATAATTGTCTTCCTTTATGAAAAGTAGAGAAAGACTCGGGCTTTCATAATATGAATGATACATTTCGTATAAAATAATTGAGATTATATCCTAACAAAAAGTTAAAAAGTAAATGCATATTTGTTTTCTTCGTTTCTCTTTTTGACAAGTGTAAGACATGAGCAATATGTTGTTTTATGCAAATGTTCATATCATTCATTTCATATTTAAATTTCAATGCACAATTGGTTATGTTTTTAATATTTAGTGTATAATCACTACATTTTGTATCTGGTGAGACAAAAACACCTACTAGTGCTTGTTACCAACTATACACCAGTTAATTTAACCTCTGTGGTCATGGAAGATTGGAAATGGAAATGCTTATACTAAAGAAGAGGGTGTGAGCATAAGGGAGGTTATTGATCTTCTTGTGTATGAACATATAACCTGATCTTGTGTGTGAATATTAAACTTGTGCACTGAAATAAATTGACTATGACAGCAAATTATGAAAGGCAGCAAGAATGTAAGACATGGTGGTTGCTTGTCTGAAGAACTGCACCAAGAATTATGGAAAGATGAATGGTAAGTATACATGATGACAGTCTTGGTGGAATAATGTGGGGAATAGAGGACACACAGACTTGGGCAATAATACAGAGGCTAGGAAAGCTTCCTAAGGGTGGAAGAATATTGGCTTTGGAGGTTGAGTGCAATGAAAAGAACTAGGGTTTTAACTTTAAACAAAATGAACACAGAGGCTACAAATCTCCTACATGATGTGTGAACTAGCATAAGAAAAAACAGGGTGGTAGTTATTTTGAAGAAACTATTTCTCCAAATTCAAAACTTTCTAAGCTCTCTAAACATGGACTTAATCATGAATAAAACTTTAGTTTTTGTTTGTGCTATTCATACCTTGGACACTGGTATTGCCAACTCTTGTGGTAACATTCATTTGTCATGTTATAGTTTAATGATTATTATTTTAATCTATGAAATTAAAACTAGTGCAACCACTTAACTTCACATAATGTAATGTTCTTTACCTTGCTTCCAGTAGCATACACAAGTACATCATATTATTCAGACCTTGGTCAGGCATTGGCACCTGTAATGCTTTCTATGACAACAATTAAATAACCAAAATGTTTTTCTATCATAAACTAAAATTTCAGAATAACTATTAATTCTACAGCATTTTTCTATACTTATTTTTTTGCTTTCTTCACTTTAAGTCTGGCAATTCTAAGCTACCAAATGTTAAAATCACACTGTAATATGAAACTCCTAAATTCATTTTTGTATAAAATAACAGCACATCTTTGTTTATGCTTTCCACTAGTGTGTTCTAATTTTATGCATATCCACACACGTACATATCTATCCATCCATCCATCCATCCATCCATCCATCCATCCATCTATCTATCTATCATCTATCTATCTATCTATCTATCTATCTATCTATCTATCTATCTATCTAT
>CAJQZJ010000309.1:3920816-3985224 GCA_907164525.1 Lophiomys imhausi | reverse complement strand
TGTATGTATGTATGTATGTATGTATGTATGTATGTATGTATGTATGTAACATTATGAGAAGAACAGTATATCAGGACTTTTCTTTAAATTGTGCTCCCAAGATACAGAATTGATCATCTATCCTGTAAACCCCCTCAATACTTCAGCATCTAAGTCTAACAGAGAAGAAGTTCACTGAAGTTGAGGTATTGGGGTGCCATATTCAGATTCCTGCTTCATTCTTTCCCCAAAGCAGGCACTAGAATAGATTCTCTGTGTAGGATGGCAAGGCAAGAATGTGTGGACCTGACCTTGTTTTGGCCCTCAACTCTATGAACAAAATAAAGCCCACCATTTTCCATGACCCAAAACTCCAGTTAAGGTCTCCAAAATGAGCCAATTCTTGCCTGCCATAAGCTGTTTCAGATCCTGTTTACTCAAGTTAAACTTTACTCAAGAGAAATTATCTGTAGGCTGGCCACAGACCACTGACAACCCCATAGACCTAGATTTAGCTGAAATCCATGTACTAACACCCCAGTCTAACTTTACAGGGTATGCTGTTCTTTCTAGAGGCAGGCTAGCAACAAAAACAAAGGTTTCAAACCACATACTCCACTAGGCTGGTCCATGTCTTTAAGCTTTTATTTGCATTGGATGTCTTCAAGAACTGAGCTCAAAGGTGAAAAATTCCTGTTTCCCTCATCCCAACTTACAACCTTGCCTTATGTCATGAACATCTTCTGTTTCAGAGTTTAGAGACTCCCCCATCAGACATGGGATCTGTGTTCATTCCCTCTAGCATCAACTCCATGACCACTTCTGAAAATATGTTCCCAAGGCCAGATCTTGAAACCCATTAAAATATATTACTCTTTAGACTTATTTATATTGCAATGTGGAGATCATTTTTATTTGAAGTTGCACATTATTGATAAATAAAGTAATATATATATACATATATATGTATATATATTATATATGCATATATATATATATATATGAAACACCACAATTTAAAAAAGATACAGGCAATGAATTTTAAAAGAGCAAGAAGGGGCATATGAGAAGGTTTGGAAGAAGGAAAGAGAAGCTAGAAATGATATAATTATGTTATAATCTCAAAAAATAAAATGATAGGGGCTGGAGAGATGTTGCAGAGTTTAAGACCACAGGCTGCTCTTTCCCAGGTAGGTCCTGAGTTCAATACCCAACAATCACATGGTGGCTCATAACCATCTACAATGAGATCTTATGCCCTCTTCTTGCATGTAGGCATATATGCAGGCAGAACATTGTATACATAATAAATAAATATTTTAAATATAAATTAAATGATAAAAATAAAGTGCTTATCATTTATTCAAACACCCTATCTAGTGGAATACCAACCTCATTCTCATTTCTTTAATTCTCTCTTTTTTATTTTGTTTTTTGTTTGTTTGTTTGTTTTTTCAAGACAGGGTTTCTCTGTGTAACAGCCTTGGCTGTCCTGATCTTGCTTTGTAGACCAGGCTGGCCTCCAACTCACAGAGATCCGCCTGTCTCTGCCTTCTGAGTGCTGGGATTAAAGGTGTGCACCACCACGCCTGGCATTTCTTTAATTCTTAGATGCATGTTTATTTGGCATGAAGCAGACTTTAGTGTCAACAGAGAACACAGAGTTTGAAATTTACTGGTACTGAGAGTCTGTCAGCCACTGGTTTGCATGAAACACATCAGAGTATGAAATACTATTAAACTTGGAGGAACATTTTTTCCAATTTATTCTTTTGTTTTATTTGAACCCATGTATTTCTTTTGTTTCCTCCCTATGCTTTTCTTATTGAAACAATTTTCATTCAATATATTTTGATCAGGTGTTTTCTTCCCCCAGTTTTTCCAAATTTCCACCACTCCTCCTACCCAGTTTTATGTTTTTTTGCTCTCTCTCTCCCATACATATATATATATATATATATATACACACACACATACATAATCATATTCATATACACATACATACATACACATATATATCATATAATATATACATACACAAACACAAACACACACACATATATGAAATAAAAAATCTACAAAACTCCAAATATCACAAAACAACAATCAAAACCAATGTATTAGACCTTCCTCCAACACAACTCAGTGTTATCTTTGTGGATATTTTGCTTTATTTTTATTCTTTTTCTGTCTAATAGATTTGTTTTGATAGGCTAATTTCCATGCTGAGATCTGGTTACCACCCCTTCTGAGGCATTCTCTTGATTGGTTAATAAAAGTCGCTGTTGGTCAATTAGCTGGGCAGAAAGAGTATAGGAAGGTGGGACTTCCTGAGATAGAAACAGGAACTCCGTGTTTTACCCAGAGGAATCTCTCCACCAGGACACATGGAAACTGACAGACCAGATGTGTTTGAGAGCTCTGGAAGGTCAACAAGCCACATAACTGTTTGGGATTAAATAGTACAGGTTAACTCAGATTAGCTAGTTGAGAGCCTGCCTAGCTAAGGGCTAAGTATTGAAACATTAAAAGGTCTTCGTGTATTTAATTATTGCAAAAAGGACTGCAGTGGCTTATAATCCTCCTGTCCCAGCAATCCAGGGCCATTGACCTCCCCCCAAACCCCAGGGAATCTCCTGCCAAGCTGATGGCTGTTCTACCAGCCTAATATAACAACTTATAGTTATTAATTAAGATATTACTTAACAGAGTTTAGGTTGCAGGTGATGAAGTCCACTTTTGGTCCAAGGCCTTTTCCCAGGACAAGTTAAGCCACCAGTTAAGGTGGGTTAGGCCAGCTAGTCTCCCGCCAGCCCACTAACTGTTCCTCTGGCCTAATCTTACAGGTTATACTTATTAATGATTACAATTAATAATTAAATTGCTGTTTCAGAGTTTTTTATATTTGCCAACTATTCCTGAGACTGGTGCCTGCCCTGGAGTGTAGCTGATATCCACAGGGAAACTTCATTGAAGAAAACTAATGTTTTGATTTGCTAATGGATATAAATTGCACATGGCTTCTGGATTAGGGATTGGAATCTGTCTTCACTTAACCTGTCAGCTCTTGAACCTGTGAAGGTCCAGTGAATGCTGCAATAATCTCTGTGAATTCCTATGTGCGTTGGTTTTTCTGTGTCTGAAAACACTGTTTCCTTGGAGTCATCCAAAATTTCTGGATCTTAGAATCGTTATGCCTTCTCAGCATAGCTCTTTGAATGGTCAGGGAAGGAGATTGATGATGATATCTTATTTAGTACATAGTGCTCCAAAGTCTCACACACTCTGGAAATCACCCATTTGTAGGTCTCTGTAGAGGATTTTAATCTAGCAACATGACTGCTCTGGCAAGAGATCACATCTAAAGACTTCCTAGATCTATGTGATCTGGTGATAATGCAGACACACCCTGGATTACAATATGATCTGACTGGAATACAACAATACCCTTGGTGCACATCTTTAATCCATCTGGTTGTAATACAGATGCACATTTAGGAGACATCTTTACTCCAAAATAATTGAGGGGCATAAAAAGTGATGAATCAGAGAAAGATTTGACAGAATGAGTCAGAGATAGGATCTTTTCAACTTTCACTGGAACACATAGGAAAGAGAGGCTACTTAAAAGCAGTACAGGGAGAGAAGAGAGTTGAGTTTGGTGCAGTTTAGTTAAGTATAGTTGAGTTCAGTTTAGTTGTGCAGTTCCATTCATATCATGCAGTTAGTTCAGTTCAGTTTGTGGAGTACAGAGGCAATTTTTCCAAGTAGAGCAATTCAATGAGAAGCTGAGAGAAGTCAGTTTGAATCAGTCAACTTGGAGTGGAGTCTTAGATTTTTAAAACAACATCTCCTGGTGTGTCCCAGAACCCTCTGGTTCTTACAATCCTTCCTATCCTTCCAACAGAATACTCCCTGGAGTCTGCTTAATGTTTGGCTGTGGAACTCAACATCTCCTCCCATCATTTGAATGAAGTCTCTCTGGTCTCTTTCATGACCATGATTCTCCTAAACTCTGGTACCAGCATACTCTGCAGGAAGTAAAAACTCTAGAACAAGGTTTTGTGGTTGGGTTGATGCCCCAATGCCCTCAGTTGAGGCCTAGCATATTTATAGAAGATGGTCACATGTTCTCCATTACTAATAGTCTTTGCTAGGAATATTTTCATAGATTATATGGAGTTTCAATTTCACTAGGTTTCCACCTTGCCCCCAAATGCCCCCAAACTCCAATTGTCTCTCCCAGTGTTTTCTCCACCCCCCCGCCACCATCCTGTTTCCAACCATACCCATCCCTAAGTCCACCCTCAAAAATCTATTCTATTTCCCCTTCCCAGGGAGATCCTTGTGTTCTCCCTTAAGCCTTCCATTTTAATTAGCCTCTCTGGGTCCAACTATACCACTCCTGGGCATATACACAAATAATACTCCATCCTATCACAAGTGTGCTGGCCTCTGGTTGAGACATATTTTCTTGACTGCTAATGTTGATGATTTTATGTTAAGATCAAGGCATCTGGAGCTTCATATTTGAGGGGTTTTTTTGATGAAAATATCTGGTCTTTGTTCCATGGGTTCCAGTGTTTGTTTGTTATTGGGCACTTTGGATTGTAAGTAAGTCTGGTGGTGGTTCCCTGATAGAGAATGATTCTTTAGGTCAGCAGGTGACACAAAATAATCAAGATGGCCTAGGAACAAAGGTTTTCAAGGGTAGTGGGAAAGAGCTAAGAGTCAGATGGTTACATAATGAGGCAGAATATTCAGGAAATGGAAGTAGGGTGAGAGGTGGAGCTCCTGTAGCCAGGCTACTAAAGGACTTTTCTGGAGCACTGGTTTTAACCTATGTGTCATGACTCACTTGGGGTTGAACAACACTTTCACAGGGGTCACCTAAGACCATCAAAAAGATATTTACTTTATTCATAGAAGTATCAAAATTACACTGATGAAGTAGCAACAAAAATAGTTTTATAGTTGAAGGTCACCACAACACGAGGAACCGAATTAAAGGGTTGCAACATTAGGAAAATGAGAATCATTGGGAGACACTGGAATGGAGAACAGGAAGGAAAGTGAAAAATTATCTGTCTTCATCTCAGCCCAGTGTGGCCACTGGAGTGTCCCTAGTAGAAAGTGTTTCTGATATGGGTGGCAGCTCACTCAAAGGAATGGTTATTGGCTAGAAGAAAAGACTCATCAGGTCATTGGGAAAGAGTTTAGGGGATCGTTTATGCACATCAAGAAACGGATTCCCCAGCCATACCACTTCTGGGTATATATCCAAACGATTCTTCATCAAATCACAAGGACATTTCCACATCTATGTTTATAGCAGCCTTATTTGCAATAGCTAGAAACCAGAAACAACCCAAATGTCCCTCAGCCAATGAATGGATAAAAATCTGTGGTACATCTACACAATGGAATACTATACAGCTATCAGAAACAAAATCATGCAATTTAGAGCCAAATGGATGGAACTAAAAAAGCTCATCCTTAGTGAGCTAACCCAGACTCATAAAGATGCACATGGCATCTACTCACTTATAATTGGATTTTAGCCATGTAGTACAGGATATCTACTCTACAACCAACACACTAAAAGAAACAGGAACACAGACTTTGTTGTTTGTTAATGAGATACTTTTCCCTAGTGGTGCTGCCATGTAGGCCCTCAGTATATGAGGAAGCTCTTAGCCCACATATGACTGCTGAACTAGGGTGGGGGACTGATATGTAGGAACACCCCACTCTGGAGGAGTAGGATAGGAGGGAGGTAGAGAAGGTGGGAGAGTGGGACTGGGAAGGGGTGGAAAGAGGGCACTGTAATGGAGATGTAACTTGAAGTAATAAATAAACATTAAAAAAAGAAGCAGATTACCCAGGGAATGGTGATAGAGTGAGAGTAGGGACTCCTTCAGGCAAGTTACTATAGGACTAAGTATGTCTCCATGGAATAAAAATTTTAAATGATACTTATTTAATATGTATGAATATATATGTATGCCTGTACGAGTTTATATGTACCTTGTGCCTGTTGGTGCCCATGAGGTTCAGATGCTATCTGATTCCATGAAATTGGAGTTATAGACTACCTTAGCTTCTGATGTGGGTGCTGACAACTCAGCCTGGGTTCTCAGCAAATGCTCTTCACCACTGAAACATCTTTCTAATCCTGGAAAAAACTGTTAATGAAACCTGAGGGAAGTTATATTATTTTAAACCTCATATTTGCCAAATGTTATTTTTCGAAGTGTCTTAAGCCACAGAACAATAAAGAATGCTTTGGGATCTAGTATTACAAGAAATGTACCTATGATATTTGGAATTTAAGTAGAGATTGTTCCGTCTCTGGAATCACAATGAACATAGAGCTTGAGTTCAGAAAGCAGATATGTTTCCGAGACAATACCAATAATGATTTTATTTCAATAGAGGATAGTTTATCTCCAGGAAAATAGTAAAGTCCCACAGCTAAGTTTGATCTGAGCTGATTGATATCATGTTATTATAATGTAATAAAATATTTTTTTAATAATTTATTTTTTATTTCTTCAAGTTACATCTCAATCACAATCCCCTCCCTACTCCCCCCTCCAGTGTAATAAAATATTAAAGGAAAAAATAAAATGGAAATAAATAAATTGAATGATGCTTAGTCATATAAAGTATACAAACATGGTTATTTATAAAAGTACTTTTTTCTTTCTTTCAAATGTTTTTTTAAAATTTTATCTATAGATTTTTAATGCTTAAATAAACTATAATGAATGATACATACGATCATTCAATAGGCATTTTAATGATGTGCCTGCTCTTTTCTTAATTTTCATAATTAAAGTAGCATACATTGTAGGGTTTTGTAACAAAAATAAAAGGAATGGACACATAAATTAACTGGATGGTACCTAAAACAGCAACAAAAATTATTTAAGGACAAATAAAAAGAAACCAATAAAATCTGTTACAAGTTATTCAGCTTTCTTCCCCTGCCTTCCTATGTGATAAATACACAATGAGTGGCAAAGGAAATGTGTAAAATATTATGATTTGGAATCTCATAGTGTCAGAAGATTCTTAGAATTGCTGTGTAGATACATAGACTTATACAAAGGGTAAAAATAACTGGGATAATAGAAGCACAGAAATAATTATAATTAACAGAGATTTTGCAATGGGTCTGTGAAAAAAGTTCAGTACTTCAGTGTAACAGTAAATTTTTATTTATCAAGTATATATTTATTAATAGTTACTAATCTATGAAAGAGATACATATTTAGGTAAAAAAAAAACCAAATATATTGAATCACAAAATAAAGTACATACAAAACTAATAAAGAATATTAACAGCTGCAAGGGAAAAAGTGCAAGTAACATACAAAGGCAGAGCTATTAGAATTACACTTAAAATCTTTATGGACACTCTAAAATCCAGAAGGGCCTAGAAAGATGGTTTGCAAATTATTATACCCAGCCCAGATGCCACCACAAATTACTATACCCAGTAAACCTTTAATCACCATAGATGGAAATACATGATATTCCATGATAAGGTCAAATTTAAACAATATTTATCTATAAATCCAGCCATGTGGATGGTAGTAGAAGAAAAACTATAATACAAGGAGGTTAACTATACCGTGAAAACACAGGAAGTAATCTCACACCAGCAAAACTAAAAAAGGGGAAGCACCCACATACATACACGTTCACACCTCCCAAGAAACACAGCACTACCAATGCCAAAAAATAAAAAAAAAAACTCAAGAATTAACAATAATTAGTCATTGATATCTCTCAATATCAGTTGACTCAATTATCCACTAAAAGGATATGAACTATAAAAGGAATAGATATGAAAATAAGATCCTTTCTTCTGCTGCATGCAAGAAACATATCTAAATGTCAATAATAGACACTGACTCATTGTAAAGTGTTAGAAAAAGATTTTTTTCATGTAAAATGACCTAAGAAGCAAACTAGCATAGCTATTCTAATAGCTAAAATAGACATCAGACCAAAATTAATCAAAAGAGACAGGGAAGGACACTTCATACTCACCAAAGGAAAAATCCACCAAGATGAAGTTTGAATTTTTAATGTCTGTGCCCTGAAAACAAGGGAACACATATTTGTAAAATATCATTATTAAAGATTAAAACATATTGACCCTCACTTATTGATAGTGGGATATGTCAATTCCCCATCATCATGGACAGGTTATCCAGTCAAAAACTAGACAGAGAAATACTGGAGATTACAGACATTATAAACTAAGTGGACCTAATAGTTATCTACATAACATTTCACCCAAACACAAAAGAAAATAGCTTCTTCTCAGCACCTTACAGAATGTTCTCCAAAATTGATCATATACTCAGTAACAAAGCATGTCTCAACAGATACTAGAAAATTGAAATAGCCCCCCCGTATCTTATCAGACCACCATGAATTACAACTGATTTCAACAAAAACAATAGCAACAGAAATCCTACAAACTCATGGAAATTGAACAACTCTCTACTGAGTAAAAAATAGGCGAAGATAGAAATCAAGTAAGAAATTGTTTGGCCATTCCATTAATCAATGCTCTGTCTTTATTCCTGCATATTTTGTAGGCAGGGTAAATTATGGGTCGAAGGTTTTTTGGGTGGGTTGGTGTGCCCCTCCTCTAGAAGTCCTGCAAGGCCACCAGTAGGTGGCCACTTCTGTTTCCATGCCCTCCACTGCTAGGAGTCTCAGTTAGGGTCACCCCCATGTTTTCCTAGGAGAATACCATTTTTCAGGTCTCAAGTTTGTTTCAGAGCTACCTCCATAGGCTTCCATTCTGTCTCCCAGCCCTTTCACTTCTCATCCCCACTTTCACCTCACCTGATCTCTGAAATCATTACCCTCCCCACTCTCTCTACCATTCATTTCCCTCAATACATCCACTTCCAATGTCTATTCTATTTCTCTTCTGAGTGATATTCAAGCACTCTCCCTAGACCCTCCATGTTACTTAGCTTCTTTGAGTCTGTAAATTGTAAGATGGTTAACCTGTACTATATGGCTATACTCACTTTACTCACTTATGAGTTCACCAATGTGTATCTTTCTGGGTTTCTTCACTCAAGATGATCATTCTTTGTTCCATCCATGATGGATATCATATTAGAATCAAAAAGTGCTCATATTTTAACTTCTAAATAAGTAGAAGAAAAAGGAAATGTATTTTGCTTAATAGCAAAGAGTCAATATTGCAAACATGCAGGTGTGTGTGTTACTGTTTGAACAATAATACCAATAACTCTTATATGATTGTTTTTTGCCTGTTTCTCTTAAGAATACAAAACATAAATTTAAGAGATATTGAGAATTAAATATTTATGATTATTAAGACAAAGTGAAAATTCCTGATTTAGGGCATTTCTGACTTAAGAAATGTACATTTTGTTAAATCCAAAGAAACATTATTTCAATTTGATTCTCCAGTAGGATGTTTTTATAACTTCTATATTTCTTTATAACATCATGTTTATGTAAGTACAAGATATAGCTCATGAATATTCAGAACAACCAATGAGTGGTCTGGTGCTACTTTGGATGTTCTCCTCCACAGAGGTAAGGATTCAAAATAAAATGCTTAAGATTCACTCCCTATAATTTTTTACTCAAAAGCACTGCTATGTCCCTAGAGAGGCAGGATACCAAATTCTCTGCCATTCAATAGACAGATTTCTAGGCCTGAGAATTTTACTTAGATTCATTTGAAAAATTTGTATTCCTGAAAAGACCAGGGGTCCAGTTATCTTGAGGATATTCATGTAACGTGTCCCATTCACTTACTTTTAAATTATTGTAGCTAAGTCATTTCTCCACAGATAAGCAGAAAGTCATCTCCAAAACAGAACCAGCTTTACTTTTTATTAAAAGAAGGACATTCTTGGTCAATAAAACGAAAACTTATTAAACTTACTTTGACATTGTTAACTTTCTGAATACTATGAGCAGTGGCTAGTTTTTGCTTTTAAACAGAAACAAAAAAGTAATTTCAGCTTAAGAAAGTTACAAAAATATAGATATCAGGGTAGGACCACTATGTTTTGTTGTTGTTGTTATTTTTCCTACTTGGTAAATGTACATTTGAATGATAAACTGAATGATAATTGGTTTCTTACTGTTGGATATGTTTTTCATTCCAAACCTGACTTACTCTTCATGATATTAAACATGATACAGGCTTTGAAATTTTACTAGTTTTATATTCTTTTATATTTTCCGTAACATATTTTGAATGCATTTTGATAAAACAATTTTTGTCATGTAAAATTGGAATATGACAATCAACAAATGTACTTAATTTTACAATTTTTATTTTGTACTTTGGCATATTATTTTGAATGTTTCTTTGTTACCTGATGTTTTAAGTACTATTTTTTTAGTGTCCCTTCATGATGTTGTCTCACATGAGAGTGAAGATTGTTTTTCACACGTGTTAGAGATTTTGTGAATTTTAATATTTTAAGTAAATATATTTCTGTGAGTAAACATATAATTTGGGAAATTTCTCCCAGTCGTACCAAAAGTAGAAAAGTTAAAGCAATGCAAAAAGCACATATATATTAATAATATGCTAAACTATTTTATATTACCTAAATTAAACTTGTTATAAATCATTTTTGGTAGTAGTTATATTTATTCTTTGTGACCAGAGTAATTTTTAAAAATATTGTGAATGATTTTTTTAAGTTTGAAAATACAGCTTTTTCACTGCAGAATCATCACATAATAGGCCTCTATATAAAAGACATAGTAACTCAAACATTTCTTATTGTATAACAGTAATGATCAACATTATTGTTGTATTGCCTCAATTCATTTTTGTCAACTTTCATAATTGTTACCTTGCTCATTTCATGAAGATTTTGTTTCTTTCACATTTAGATAGTGAACTTTTCTGTTTCTAAAATATGATACATTGAAACAGACAGAGAACCAGAGGAATGTCTCAGAATTCATTCTGTTTGGGCATTCTTATGAACATGGCATATAGATATTTTGCTGTGTTCTTTTCTAAGTTAGTCACATGGCTCTTTTGCTAGGAAAATTTTTGATCCATCTCTGATTTTACGCAACCATCTTTTTCATTTACCAATGTACTATTTGCTCAGCCACCTATTTCTTATGGTATATGTTTTATCTCCCCTGTGACCCCCAAATTCATTAGTAGTTACAAAAGTCATCTCCTATGGCAGTTACAAGCTTCCGGGCTTTGTCATGCAATCATTCTTCAGAATGATTGAAATCTAACCCTGACAGTCATGGCCTTCAACTGCTTGTGTGGCCATCTGCAGTCCTCACCACTGCATACTCATCATTAACAAGACAAAATGCCATCTAATGTTATTAGCCTAGCTGGTGGAGCAGTTCATTCATTTCCTCAGTTTCCTATTGCAATCTTGTTGAGCTTCTGTGGACCCAGTCAAAAAGATCATTACTTCTCTGATATTTTTCTTCTGCTCAAAGTAGCCTGTACTGATACCTACATCACTGGTGTGTTTGTTCTGGCCAATTTAAGTATAGTCACTTTAGCGATCTTTGTGGTTTTATTTGTTTCTTATGTCATCATTTTATTTATTTTAAGAACTCACTCAGCAGAAGGAAAATGCAAAGCCCTCTCCACATTTGGGTCTCATATAACTCTTAGAGTTCAATTCTTTGACCTGAAATCTCATCCTATCTTTGACTAGCTAACACTTTCCACTATGAAAAAGTACTTGCACTATTTTATGCCATCATTACTCCTATGATCAATTCTTTAATTTGCAAGACACACACTTATTAATCCCTTTCCATTTTCTCTATGGATCTCTCTAACACCAGACACCTCTAGAATATCAGATTAAAGAATTCTGTTCCTTCAAGAGCAAGTTAACTGTGACCTGTCATTACCTGGTTGTTTTTATTGATTTGACTTGATATGCATATTCAGGTAGTTTTAAATTTTAGGGTGGGGAGAGGAATAGTTTCTTTTTTATTTTTTTTAACATTTATTTATTTCTTCAAGTTACATCACAATCATATTCCCTTTCCTTATCCATCTCCTGGCCCCACTCTCCTACCTTCTTCCCTCTCTCATCTGTTATTTTTTTAAGATAAACTGTATCTTTTTTCCCTCAGCAGCTCCCCCTTTTAGTCCAACAAACGGCTATTTTTATTATAAAATAAATACAATACAAAACAATAAGAATAATTAGGCCACAGTTATGAAAATTATAAGGTATAACATACATTCCCAATGTACAGTCCACACATATTTGGCTATTGATATTAATGTTCTATTATTTGTCTATCTGAATGAATTCAAAGTTCCATACCTAACTCAGTTTCCATCCTAACTTCTAACTTGCATTACCAACTTAAAAACATCTTCTTAGACTTAGACCATCTATTTGATTTCTAAAGAACTTAAAAATTTAACTTTGAGACTATAACTAGTCTTCAACCACATCAGAGACCTGAGAAAGATAAATATATCTGAATAAACAGGAAGTACGGAGCCAGCAGCTTCCAAAATTAAGAAATGACAGACAACTGGCTACCTGGACAGTCCCTGACTTCTCTTAATACATTGGAGTATCTATCTTCAGGCTTTTGGCCCAATATCTCTGACAGATATTAATTGTGAAGTAAGAATTATGAACGACTTGCCTACTTTGTCTTGGCAGAGCTTGTTAATTCACCTGCTTCCAAGTTTTTTTTTTTTATTTTTTTGGACAGCATTCTGTCTACAGTTGAATCAAGGGGTTTCTTGCCCAGAGACAAGCATGCCACTAATGTGGTCATCTCCAAATGGAGAGTTTTCAATGTTCTTTATCTATTTGGAGTAGAATAGGGGGTGCTGTCAGGAGTAGACATGTCTCAATATCAAAAAATCTTAAGTTAAAGAAACATCTTTCAATGCCATATTCTACAGATCTCTTGAAGTTTTTGAAGACCACCTCTCTATCTTTGCATATTTGGATAAGCAAATGTTGCTTGTCTCTTAGTAACTTGATTTCTGATTAACTTAGAAAACATCTATGATACACTATGGTAGTACCTAATGTATTACTAATACAAAAATGACATGTTTGAATGACTATTCATTTGCATTTCTTAATTATCCTATACAGATTGTGACAGTTGCTATCAAAAGGCCAAAACTTCACATTGCATTTTTAAGCATTACATAGGTACAATATTTTTTAAAAAGTTAAGCTTAAGTTTGTATCAATATACAAAGATAATTACCAATGTAGCCAAATATAACCTTAATTTTGTATCAATATACAATGATAAATGCTGATGTAGCCAAATACAATCTTAATTTTATAACAATATAAAAAGATATATATATATAAGAGCATATTCAAAAATCTATTCCTTTTCTTTATCATTCACATCTAAATCCCCCTTTTTTTTCTTTTCTTTTCCCATACATAGAAGAGAAAGAAGGATAGAGAAAAGAAAAAAAAAAGAGAAATCCCAGGGTCTAACCTCCTAAACCTTGTTTAACAAGATCATTTAACAACTTGTAACCAATACCACTAAGTAACAACAAACATCTATAATCCATCAAATGACCAAAGGGGGAAGGACATCACTCACCACACCTTCTGGGAATGGGGCCTTGTTCTCACTGTGTGTGTGCATATGTGTGTGTGTGTAAGATGTGTGTGAATATGCTGAGGCAAGTTCAGATGTTTTAGGGATGGCTCTCAAGGCTCTTTTGTATCAGAGACAGTGATAAGGAAAAGGTCATGTAATTTATTATCATTTTAAACTCAAAGCATCAACACAATTTCATTTCCAGAATGATTAAATTATTTTATAGATTTATTTATCATTTTATCTATGCATTTGTGTGAGTATGTCTTTGTGTTGGTATGTTCACATGACTGCTTGTGCCTTCGGAAGCCAGAGGCATCTGATTTTGTATTGTTGGAGTCACTGGCAGTTGTATGCTGCCTGAAGTGCTGAAGTGGGTGCTAGGACTCAAACTAAAGTCCTCTGCAACAACAGTATGCGCTTTTAAGTGATGTTCCATCTCTCCAATCCCATGATTAAAATCTCAATTAGAAAAATATCAAATGATGAATATTGTTGGCTGGGTGTTTTAAAATTTTATGTCTATTTTGTTTTATGTTTTTTTAATTGTATTTTTCTGTCATTTGTTTTCATTGCTTCAAGTTACATCTCTATCCCTGCCCCCTCCCTCTACCCTATAATCCCACCTTCCTACCCTCTATCATCTCTCCCACCTATCCTACTTCTCCAGTGTGGGGTGCCCCCACATCTCAGTCCCCCTCAGATCATGAGTCATATGAGGGTTAAGAGCTTTCTCTTGTGCTGAGGGACTACATATTAGCTCCATTAGGGCAAAGTGTCCCACTAACAGTAACAAATTCCATGTTCCTGTTCCTTTCAGTCTGTTGGTTGTAGGATATTTATCCTGTACTATACGGCTAAAATCCAGTTATGAGTGAATAGATGCCTTGTGCATCTTTCTGGGTCTGGGTTTGGTCATTCACGATGAGGTTTTCTCATTCTATCCATTATGCAGCAAATTGCATGATTTCCTTGTTTCTGATAGCTGATTAGTATTCCATTGTGTAAATGTACTACAGGGTTTTTTTTTTTTCTTTTTTTTATCCATTTTTCAGCTGAGGGACATCTGGGTTGTATTTTATGTTTTTTAAGCTATTATAACAGTTCCATTTACTTTTTTAAAATATCTGCAGATATGCCTGTTAAACACTTTTCTCAGTACATTAATGTAAGCAAAGAGAAATCAGAAAATATTTATAGCAGTGCATAGTGGTTCAGCACTTTAATCTGAGATTTGGGAGGCTGAGGCAAGAGGATCATGAGTGGGCACTGTAACCAGTACCTCTTATAACATTCCTTCCGAAAGTATAGTTATAAATATGCTAATTTAAAAAGTAGTATTCAATAATATTTCACATTATTGAGAACTCAGAATTTTAACATAAATAAATTGTTGAAGATTTGTTGAACTGATGTCAGGCCAGACCTTGTCAGACATCCCTTGAAAATGAGAGCATGATTTACGGCAGAATGTTGCCTTCACACTCCAGCAAGTTTTTCCTAGGCCAGGCCTCATCTGTTTGCATTCATCTTCTGAGAAGAAGTTCAATCCTGGCATACATGGAGTTGCTCACTCTCTAGTAAGAAAATAACAATCATTACAATTGGCAAATTATGCACTATGTATTTTGTAACCCAAACTGTAGCAGTAGAATAGAGCTGTGAATAAGACTCTGCACTCTGTTTCCTATATTAGATAAATCCTTTGCTCTTACTCATTTTGTGACATTGGTCTCCTCAACCCCAATATTTCAAAACTTGTACTTAAGTAATATTTTCAACAGTTAAAAGACCCTCTTAGTTTCTAGGCAAATTGTATAAACATCTATGTTTACAGAGATCTTTAGAACAGAATAAACTGGCAAGATTGAGGGAGGATAAAGGTTATTCTCAAAAACTACAATGAGTGACACAATTCAGTTTGATTTCCTGCCTGTGCCACCTTCTCTGCATCTCCACTTCTCCTACCCAAGTCTGTATATTTATCTCTGCATCCATTGACGGACTTAATCCTGCAGAGCAATTCTATCATTCCCTTTAGGATGATAGATGCCTGTGCCTATGATTTCAAAGTAGTCTTAATAGCTTAATATTTTGTGTTTTTCTCTTTATCTACATACAAGCCAAAAAAAACTTTACCAGAGCTTTCTGAATTTACCAAAATCTTTATGATTGTTTTATATTAAATGACTTTTAATAATTATAAATCTTTAAGAGTTTCATGTAGTTTATTTTGATCATATTTACTTTTAACTTTGCCTCTTACCTGTTCTTAGAGCTACACTTACCTTCCTACCCACCTCAACTTTGTGTTCTCTTCTTTACTTTAGTTTAGTAATTCACAGATTCTAATTTGTGTTTTCTTTATACTTCTGTGTAGGGGGCTATCCACTGGAGTATAGCTAATCTACCAAGATCTGCATTTTTAAAGAAAATAGACTTTAACTACCCCAGAAGTCTTTAACAGTCAATAGTTCTTTACTCAGAAGTCCTAGAAAGCATAAAAACCAAGTTACAGAAAGTTTAGCTACTTTTGTGGTAGACTAGGTGGGCTGTGTTCAAATCTTTTATTGTAACCTTGTAACTAATTTACCTGTTCATAGATATTTTTAACTTTTTTTTATTTTTTGAGATTATAATATAAATATATTTCTCTCTTCCTTTTACTCCTGCTAAACCCTCCCACTTACCCTTCCTTGCTTTCTTTCAAATTCATTGTCTCTTCTATACCTTGTTATTTCAAGCATATATGTATCTCTCTCTCTCTCTCTGTCTCTCTCTCATCCATCTGTTGACCATCTGTCTGTCTGTCATCTATTGGTAGATACAGATATACATGCACACTTATTGCTTCCTACACTACAGAATTATTATTGATGTAGATGTAACTGGTTTCATTTTTTACTATGCTTATTCTCCCTAAACTTGAAAGTAAGTAGTTAAGAAGAAACTGGTTATTTAGGACAATATTTACTACATAGCACAGAGGATGTTAACTTCTTCAGAGTTTCAACAGTGTCAGTGGCTAAGTCTTCTAATACTAACATTAAATTTCTTTTCTTTTAGTCTTTTTATTTTAAAATTACATATACATCACAATCACAATCCCACTCATCTCCTCATAGTCTACCCCCATATCGCCTCTCTGTCCACACCCCTGCTTTTCTACTCCTAGAAGAGGGAGGACCCCCACTGATACCGACCCACCATGGCACATCAATTTGCTGCAGGATTAGGCTCATCCTCGCTCACTGAATCCAGACAAGATGGTTTAATTAGGGAAGAAAATCCACAGGGAGGCAACAGAGTCAGGGATAGCCCACATTACAGTTTATGAGGTACCCACATGAAGACCCAGATGCATATCTGCTACATATGTGCAGGGATCCTAGGTCCAGCCAATTAATGCTCTTTGTTGGTTGTTCAGTTTCTGAGAGCCCCCAAGGGACCAGATTAGTTTACTCTATGGGTGTTCTTGTGGAGTTCTTGAACTCTCCAAGTCTCTTTACCCTTCCCGCAACTCTTCCACAGACTCCCAGAACTCCATGTAATGTTTGGCTCTGGGTTTCAGCCTCTTTTTCAATCTGCTGCTGTGTTGAGACTCTGAGAGGACTGTTATGCTAGGCTTCTGTCTTCAACCATAGCAGAGAATCACTAATAGTGTCAGGGATTAGATCTTGCCCATGGAATGGGTCTCAAATTGGACCAGTCATTGATTACATATTCCCTTAGTCTTTGATCTATCTTTATCTCTGCACTTCTTGTAGACAGGACAAATTTTGGGTCAAGGTTTTGTGGGTGGGTTGGTGTCCTTACCTTTCCACTGGGAGTCCTGCCTGGCTGTAGGAGGTGACCACTTTAGGCTCAACATCCTTCACTGCTAGGATTCTCAGTACTCCCGCCCCCCCCCCCCCCAATGGAATCCCTGGATCCTCCTCCTTCCCAGGTATCTGGCACATTCTACAGATCCACTGCTACTGATTTCTATTGTTTTTCCTGGCCCTCTGTTCTCCACTCTCCATATACCAGATCTGCCCCCCCCATTCTCCTCCCCATCCCCTCTCCCCACCAGTTCCATCCCTCCCATCTAGTTACAATGTCTATTTTATTCCCCTTTTTGAGGGAGATTCAAGTATCCTTCCTTGGGCCCTCCTTGTTATTAGCTTGTTTGAGTTTGTAGATTATACCATAGTTATCCTATACTTTATGGCGACTGTCCACTTATAACTGAGTACATACCATGCATGGTTTTTGGTTCTGGGTTACTTCACTCATGATGATATTTTCAAATTTGCCTACAAATTTCATGATGTCCTTGCTTTTAATTACTGAGTAGTATTCCATTGTATAAAAGTACATTTTCTTTATCCCTTCTCCAGCTGAGGAACATCTGAGTTTTTCCAGTTTCTGGTTATTATGAATAAAGCTGCTATGAACAGAGTTGAGCAACTGTCCTTATGGTTTTGGGAAACATCTTTTGGGTATATGCCCAGGAGTGGTATAGCTGGGTCTTGAATGTAGCACTATCTCAAGTTTTCTGAGAAACCACCATGTAGAGAGCTGCGATGTGCCGCGCCCTAAAGATGGCGCCGGTCTCTGCCTCCCACCAGCCCGACGGTGAGCGCTCTCTATGATAATAAGTTCATATTTGGCAAAGACCGCTGATCTGGCTTGCTTCCTCATACGTGGGCCTCTAAGATAGCACCACTTGGCTTTACTTGACTGGCTGTTCATTTTAGTATTTAGCCTGTGGGTTGGGTCTGCCCGGGCATTCGGAATTCAGAACACTGTTTTCAAGGGACCTGAATAAACTGCTGGAGAAGAGCTTTTGTGAGTTGCGTCATCCTTGCTGGTCGAGGGGGACGCGACAAGTGGTGGCCCATACGGGGACCCAGAAAAGACTCAGAACTCCTGCAGTCAGGGGCGGCACGCTGGTAAGTTCCTGGGATAAATCAGGACAATAAAGTTTCACGGAGATAGCGAACACAAAGTAAAGATTCGCGGATAATAGCGAACATACGGTAAAGATTCGCGGAGATAGTGAACACAAAGTAAAGATTCGCGGATAATAGCGAACATACGGTAAAGATTCGCAGAGATAGCGAACAAAAGGTAAAGTTTCGCTGGGAAGAAGCGAACCGAAAGTAAATTTTTAAACATGGGATTGTCTGAGTCACACCCAATTTTTCTGGCTCTTCAGGAGCTACTTTTAGCTAGGAATTTGAAGATTAAGAAGTCTACCCTAGAAAGATTTTTGAATGAATGTGATTCCATGGCTCTGTGGTTTGCGGTGTCTGGGAATCATACGGTATCCTGCTGGGACAAATTAGGCAGGGACTTGGATTTTGCTTGGGAGCAAGGGACTCTGAAGCATGGAGTAAGACCGATTTGGAAAATGCTGAGGAGTTGTTTACAAGATCAGACATGTTGTAATGCAATCAAAGAGGGCGAATCAGCCTTGGAACTGCTGCAAGGGGAAAGATTTGAGCAAGAAGACAGTGAAAAGGAAAGTAACAAAGGCGAAAGATTTAAACAGGCAGACAGTGAAAAGGGAGGCAAAAAGAAAGTTCCTCTGTATCCCGATCTTAAAGATATTAGAGATTTTAGAGATTTTGAGGACTCAGAGAGCATGGATTCTGAAGGAGAGCTACACGCTCTACTAGAACAGTTGGAGAGGACTGTTATTAGAAAAAATGAAAAGAAAAAAGTAAAAGAAAAGGACATGTCCGCGGCAGTCGGAGTGGGTGGAGCCGTTGTTACAGCGCCTTCAGCCACGCTGGCGGCGGCTGGTATAGCCGTTGCCATGGCGCCTTCAACCCCTCCCCCATATCCAGAAGCCACTCAGATAGATCAGCCTGTTCAGTCCCTGAAAGTAGGGAGATCTTTCTGCCCGGGGATGTGGACACAAGTAAGAACAGAATAGAACATTATCCCACTGCACTTGCTGCTTTAGCCTTGAATGGTATCCAACAATGTTTGCAGTCTTTTGGAGTTGCTCCTGCCAGTATAATAGTACGTTATTCCAGTTATCAAATTAAGATTTTGTGTGGCATTGTAGATGACTGGGCAATATTGCAATGTAGCTTTGAAGGAGTAATTGATAACCACTATCCTAAACATCCATTGCTATCATTTTTTAAGGAGCACCCAGTGATATTCCCTAAGGTTACTTCAGCAGTACCACTTCAAGGGTCACCATATGTGTTTACTGACGGCTCAAAGACAGGCTGTGGAGCCTATTTGATAAAAAGACAAGAGCCCGTGTTATGTCAATTTCAACCGGGCTCCCCCCAAATAGTAGAGTTGAAAATAGTAATTGAGGTGTTTAAAAGATGTCAATTTGCATTCAATTTGATTTCAGATTCAGTTTATGTGGTCAACGCAGTGAAAGTATTAGAATTAGCAGGTCCTATTAAGAATAGTAGTACTGTATGTGCCTTATTACAAGAGTTACAAGTTTTAATCTGGCAGAGAAAAAGGTGTTTTTATATTCAACATATCAGAGCACATACAGGATTACCTGGACCATTAAGTGAGGGTAATGATAAAGTTGATCAATGGACCAGGATGGAATGCATTTTTTGGAGCTCATTCCTGGATCAAGCCAGACAGTTTCACCAATTATTTCATGTAAATGCAAAAACTCTACAGCAGAAATTCCATTTGTCTAGAGCACATGCTAGACAAGTAGTTTTGGACTGTCCTCAGTATGTGATTCATCATCATCCTCCCAGTGTAGGAGTGAACCCTAGATGGTTAATGCCACTTAAAATCTGGCAAATGGACGTTACCCACATTTCAGAATTTGGAACCTTAAAATATATTCATGTATCTGTGGATACCTGCTCAGGTATCATACATGCTACACCTATGAGTGGAGAAAAGGCTCGCAATGTCATAGGACATTGCTTAGAAGCCTGGGCTGCATGGGGAAAACCACAGCAGCTGAAAACGGACAATGGACCAGCCTATACGGCACAGTCCTTTGTCTCCTTCTGTAATCAGATGGAGGTACAGCTTAATCGCGGATTACCATACAATCCTCAAGGACAAGGAATTGTGGAGCGTGCTCATCGCACCTTGAAAGAATGCTTGCAAAAACAAAAAGGGGGAATAGGCCAAGGCCGTACCCCCAAGGAGAGAATGTACCCCCAAGGAGAGAATATCTTTAGCCTTATTTACTTTAAATTTTTTCAATTTGGATGCTCAAGGCCGCTCAGCAGCGGACAGACATCAGGATTCCCATGGTTCACCTAAAAGCATGGTGAAGTGGAAGGACATTCTGACAGGCTCTTGGCGGGGGCCTGACCCCATGCCAACATGGGCGAGAGGGTCTGTTTGTGTTTTTCCTCAGGATCAGCAAGATCCAGTGTGGGTGCCTGAACGCCTTGTGAGGAAGATACGTCATGAAGACCTTCCTAAGGATCCTGGTGTTAGTAGCAGTGAGTATGTCAGGAATGACCGAGCCGAGATGGGGGATCCTGTCGATATTCCCAAAGCCGATGCCGGTCAGACATGATGCAACTGTGTTTCCACGCTTATTTAGCAGTAATAGAAGCCTAGGCTGACCCTACCTTCCCTTTGATGATCAGAAAAGCCCTATAGAGGGTAATAGAAATGTCAGCTTGAAGGGTAGTTTGTGCTTTTTAATGAGCTTCAATAGGTCAGATGATACAAAATGTATTAAATTGTCTCAGCAGTCAGCAGATTTTTTACCACAACTGAAATTTGGAGGTAGGAGTGGTGGTTTGTTTTTAGGCATTGGTTCTCGCCTTAAAGGATGGTGGCCCACACGAGTCTCTGACCAGGCTGACCAGGACCCCCCCAGACAGCCACGCTGGGCACCTTTTTGTAGAGGATCCACAGGAGAAGAAGGACCTTTTCCCTGGACTGGATGTCAGGAGCACAGAGCAGTTTGTGTTCAACAAGATTATTTTTCCTTTAGCCCCATGATTAGTAATATAGTGAATAAGTCTTGTACAGGAATGCTTGACATATCTACTAGGGATCCTCAGCAGACTGCCACCAATCCTTTTGATTTGTGGCTTTTGTGTGGAGTAAATGGAAGTTGCATGGACTTGGGACCTGTCATTATGCTTGGGGGAGGAATTTATCAAAGAGGTAAATTTTCCCTAGGGTCTGCTACCAGATTGGATTTCTCTAGCGGTAGTGGCTCTGGTACTTGGAATCCTTTGTTTCATTCTTACCGCAACAAGAACTTTTAAGCTTCGCCAGTATGTCTCTGGCCTCCTTTTCTGTGGATTGTAAGTAATGGGAGTGCATCCTTGGGTGAAGAAAAGTTAGTATGCACTCCGGGCACATGTTTTTATGCCCTATGCTGGAATGCCACAGCCTTTCCTGTGGCTGTGGTGACTAGAATGCCTCGATATGTACCAGTTTCTGTAGAGGCTCCTAATACCATGATGCTATTCAGGTTTAAAAGAGATTTTGGCATCACTGCAGCTATTGTTACTGCTATCACTGTTGCTGCTGTGGGAGCTACTGCCTCAGCTATTGCCTTGTCTAGTTCTATACAGACTGCCAATGCCCTGATAACATCTCAGCCACTGTGGCACAGGCATTGGATACTCAGACCTCTATGAATTCTCATCTCAAAGGAGGTCTTATGATAGTTAATCAACGCATAGATTTAATACAAGAACAGATTGATTCTCTTTGGCAACTAGCACAATTGGGATGTGAGTGGAAATTGCAAGGTTTGTGTGTTACTTCCGTGCAGTATCAAAATTTTACAAAGGCTGCTAATTTGTCTAGACAATTGTCAAAGTTCCTCTTACAGGATTGGTCGGCTGAATTTGAAAATTTGATGAGAGAGCTGAGAGCGACAATTGTCCACATCAACTCCACTCGGGTGGATCTGAGCCTGGCTACTGGCTTGACTTCCTGGATTCAGACGGCTATGGATCATCTTAAGGAGTGGGCGGGCATAGGCTCTTTGGCGATACTAATGATACTAGCCTCTCTGGTTTGCCTATGGTGCATCTACAAGATGAGAGCCACACAAAAGCGTAATGCAGCCATGATTATACAAGCCCTTGTCGCCATTGAGGCGGGCTAGTTCCCTCAGGCATGGCTCGCTGCCGTGAAGTAAATCTTCACTGAGCATAGTCCCTGCCCACTGAGGTATTCGTTCCACGGATATTAGGGTCTGGCAAGTCAGTGACGGAGTTAACAGGTAAGTCTCGGCCACCTAAGACAGGGCAGTCCCGAGTGGGGAGGCCGACCCAGAGACGGGTTATGAGTTTGAGCACCGCCCTCCTACAGGCTCAGGCCCACCGTGAGATCCCCAGATAGAGGGATTACGAAGCCTTTCCAGGGACTTTTACCAACTTTAGAAAAAATAAAAAAAGGGGGAACTGTAGAGAGCTGCGATGTGCTGCGCCCTAAAGATGGCGCCGGTCTCTGCCTCCCACCAGCCCGACGGTGAGCGCTCTCTATGATAATAAGTTCATATTTGGCAAAGACCGCTGATCTGGCTTGCTTCTGCATACATGGGCCTCTAAGATAGCACCACTTGGCTTTACTTGACTGGCTGTTCATTTTAGTATTTAGCCTGTGGGTTGGGTCTGCCCAGGCATTCGGAATTCAGAACACTGTTTTCAAGGGACCTGAATAAACTGCTGGAGAAGAGCTTTTGTGAGTTGCGTCATCCTTGCTGGTCGAGGGGGACGCGACACCACCAAACTGATTTCCAAAGTGACTGTACAAGTTTGCACTCCTACCAGCAATGGAGGAATATCCCGCCTGCTCTACATTCTTAAATTATTAAAGTAAGTCGTGGTATTAAAAGTCTGCTTGTGAGGCCCTGAACCTCTTCTGAGCTGCATAATACAACTGGTCCTTGATGTGGTGGTTGTGGGTGAGCAAGCCTCGAGGCAGTGAGTGTGGAAGAGTCAACCCTGCATTTTGTCTAATTTGCAGTGGTGTTGGCAAGGGAGAGATCACCTTTCCCTTCCCCCTTTTTTTCCTCACCATTAGTGGCAGACAGGAGATCTGGCCAAAATGGAGTCACAAGAGCAGAAGAGCTGTCCTGCCCCTCACATGCTGTAACACTTGAGAGAGCAGGTCCTACACATTATCTTGGTAGCATAGTAGAGCTAGCCCTAGATATGGGTGTTACAGCTGAGACAGCCCTAGGGTGAGACCCCAGGAGAACTATTCCTGAGTCTTGTGCACTGAGTGGTGACATTGACAAGGTAGAGATTCCCTCCACTCTCTTTTTCACTTACTACAGGTAACAGATTGCAGAGTTGGCCCTGATGGGGTCATGAGAGACAGAGAGCTGCCCCATCCCCTTACTTGCTGTAACTCTCCGGGTACCAGGAATGGCTTCTTACCTAGGTAGAGCAGTGGGGGTTGTAGGCCCAGAATCAGGGCTTTGAATTGGCCCAAGCCTACATTTACTCCATGGATGAACTACCGGAATACATGAAGAGGCCAATCTTAGGGACCCAACAATACAGGATCTCCATGATCCAGGGCAACAACAGGATATCTGAGAGGATTCCCAGTGAGTTTCCAGTGCTGACCAAGTCACAGAAGTCAGAGGCTCCTACCAGACCTGGGAGTCATTGTAATGAAAATTTGCAAGCAAAAAGTTTGGACCAAAGGGAATATTGTGTGACACATTGTGACACATTACAGCTTCTGCAATGGGATTTTTCTTTTCTGCTTTGAGAGGTTGCAAGGGTTGTGGGCTAGTCTGTTGGGAGGTGGGAGGTGAGTGGGAACAGGGTGTATAATATGAAATCCACAAAGTAAAGAACAATAAAAAGAAAAAAATTAAAAAGTCTGCTTGTAGGGCAGCAAGTACTCTGCCAAATCCTTTCCAGAAGAGATTATGACTTGTTTGATTTTTTTTCTATAAAATATTTTATTTTCTTTTTAAAATTTATTACTTTAGGTTACATCTCCATCACAGTGTCCTCTTTCCACCCCCACCCAGTCCCGTCCTCCCACCCTCTACCCCCTAACCCTTCCATCTCACTCCTCTAGAGTGGAGTGTCCCTACATAACAGTCCCCCACTTCAGTTCAGCAGTCATATGAGGGCCAAGAGCCTCCTCATACACTGGGGGCATGCATATAAGGCAGAACCACTAGGGCAAAGTGTCTCATTGACAGATAACAAAGTTGATGTTCCTGTTCCCTTTGGTGCATTCTTTTTAGTATAGTTATCCTGCACTATACGGCTAAAATCCAACTATAAGTGAATAGATGCCATGTGCATCCATCTGGGTCTGGGTTAGTTCACTCAGGATGAGCTTCTCTAATTTCATCCATTTGGCTGAAAATTGCATGATTTTGTTGTTTCTGATGGTTGAGTAGTATTCCATTGTGTAGATGTACCACAGATTTTTAATCCATTCTTCGCTTGAGGGACATCTGGGTTGTTTCCAGTTTCTAGCTATTACAAATAATGCTGTTATGAACATAGATGAGGAAACTTCCTTGTGATTTGGTGAGGAGTCATTTGGATGTATACCCAGAAGTGGTATGGCTGGGTCCTGAGGCAGAGCTTTTCCAAGTTTTCTAAGATATTGCCAGACTGACCTCCATAGTGGTTGCACAAGCCTGCACTCCCACTAGCAATGGAGGAGGATTCCCCTTTCTTCACACCTTTGCCAGCATGTGTTGTCATATGAGATTTTGATCTTAGCCATTCTGACAAGTGTCAGATGGAATCTCAGAGTCGTCTTAAGTTGCATTTCTCTGATGATTAAGGATGCTGAGCATTTCTTCATGTGTCTCTAAGCCATTAGGAATTTCTCCTTTGTGAATTCTCTATTTAGCTCTGTTCCCCATTTTTTGACTGGATTATTTGGTTTCTTGTCATTTAATTTCTTTTTTTTGTGAGTCATTTAATTTCTTGAGTTCTTTGTAAATTATGGATATTATCCCTCTGTCAGATGTGGGGTGTTTTGATCTTTATTATGTTTTTTGTTGTTTTTTTGTGTGTACATGGTTGTTGTGGTGCTTAAACATAAATATGCTGCCATGGATGAGTCCTGGTAAGAATATGCAAATGTTATAGCCGAAAACTGGGTGTCTTCTCTAATCCTTCTTTCTTATTCTCTTGAAACTGGATCTCTCACTGAACCAGAATCATTCTACTTTTGCTAGAGTGAATGGCCAATGATCTCTCAACATTTATCTGTCTTCTCCCCTTAACGCTGGTGTTCTAGGCATGTGTAGTCATACCTGTCTTTTTACATGAGATCTGGGGATTAAAAATTAGTTCCTGAAGAGCAAGTGTTCTTATTTGCTGGGCTACCTCCCCAACCTCATTGCCATAATAGAGTGGTTCTCAACCTGTAGGTCATGACCCCATTGGTGGTGAGATCAAAAGACCCTTTCACAGGAGTTGCATATCAGATATCCTGCATATCAGATATTTATAGTAGCAAAATTGCTGTTATGAAGTAGCTTCCAAAGTAAGCTTTATGATTGGGTAGGTCATGACAATGTGAGGAATTGTAATAAATGATCACAGCATTAGGAAACTTGAGAACTACTGCCTTAATATCATATGTAGCTACAGTCATGCCTAGTCCCTGAGGCCTTACCCATCCCAGTGTACAGTGGCCCATAAACTGTGCATTATGAATGCAGAGATAGACACAAGTTTAAGTTTAGTGAACATTGTTTTATGTAACCTCCAATGGCAATGGGTGTGACCTGAAGTATTCTCAAGTGCACTTCAAAATTAATAAACCAGGATAAAGGTAGCCAGTACCAAGGAATCAAATATATGAGTTTGGACTAGGTTTCTGAGGATAATGGTACTGTGGCATATTAACCTTTATAAGTTTGTTAGGCCCTAGCATATATAGGTAAGGTAACAGATAAAAGATTCCCCCAGATCAAAGCCATAGGAATAAAAGAAGGGAGGAAATAAAAAGTGCATGTTTGTTAGGATATGAAAGTTTTGCTTAATTCTGTAACAATTTTCTGTTTATATTGCATTGCTTTATAGCAATGTCACAGTGCTCTCTTGGGTTTTTTATACCTAAATTATTCATTTTAACTTTTACTATTATTGAAAAAAGATTTTTTATCCAATATATTCTGATTATGATTCCCCATATTCCAGCTTCCCTGATATCTTCCCTTCCTCCCTTCCCACACAAATTCACATCCTTCTCACCTTAGAAAACCAAGACACATCTAAAAAATAATAATAAAATAAAATAAAGTAAATCAGAATAGAACTAACAATTAGGAGAAAAAAATACGTATAGTCTCAGAGATACACACATTCCTATGTGAACACACATCTCATAATATACAAAGCCAGAACCAGAATATATATGCAAAGGAGTGGGCAATTGTAACTGGTGAAGATGAGCCCTCAAAATTGATTGACTTCCCCTATGAACAAGGATGTTGAACGTTCTGTAAGTGCTTCTCAGCTATTTGATTTTTCTCTTTGGAGAATCCCTGTGTAGATCTATACTTCATATATTTTGTTCCATATGTTCCACTTTAAAGCTATATTCATTATATTCTAAGATTCCTCAATATATATATATTCATATTGCATATATATATTTATATTATTAAATATATATACATCAAGAACATAAAGAGGCTTAACCAATTCAAGACTTTGCTGGTCTTTATACAGAGACCCTACCAAATGTAAGGACCACTTCTGTGTATACTGCTGTTTTCTCTGACATGCTTGCTGATCATTTGCTGCTCGGGAATTTCGGGATAAATATGAAAAATAAGAAAGAAAAACAAGGTTAATGATTGAAGGGATTATTTTTCCATTTCAGTTTCACTTGTGTGGCCCTTTAACTGGATCAGAGAGCTGTGCCTTTTTTTTTTTTTCTGTTTAGAGAGAGTTAGCCCATGTCGTTTTCTCTACACCCTCCCCATTCATACTGACAGCTCAGACATCCCTGCTTTATTTAGTACTATGTTCTGTATTGTTTCAATTAAATTGAAGATAAATCATTTTGAAATCCATTTCATGTTAAAGCAGTTTTCTAACACCATCGAGCTTCTCTTGAGTCAGCACTAGGTATCCATTGCCCTCTTATACATCGTTCTGCCCTGCCCTGGGTTAGCATGCATTTCTTATTCTTGTATTTGTTCAAGGGTGGCATTCAATTATTACTAATTTTTTCATTGATTCTTAACAACTACATGAGGAATGAATTTATATCATCTCTTGTTAGAGAAGCTTCCTTTTTAGAATGAAAAACAATTATTACAGAAACACACAGCAGGTCAAATCTCAAAGAATAAGGGTGGAGCATTCATCTCCAAATGAAACATCTATGACACAATGCCCCCTCACATGGCTCAGGGAACACTGCAGAAGAGGGGTTTGTGGAAACTTTGTAAAATCCAGAGAATGGGGAGGACTGCTGTGAAAAAGAATTGTTGCCTTTGGAAAAAATATGAGTTGATTTTAGAAATGTGAAAAGCTAAAAAAAAAAGTGCTCTTTAAAAAAGTTAAACCAGAATATAAAACTTTAAAGAAATATTTTATGACTTATTAAGAATTGTTTTTAATTATTTCTGAAAGCAGGATCTAAAGACTTTATGGAACACAGTCACACAGTATTATGCATTATATGGGCTCTACTTGTTCAGTTGAGTAGCACATTGCGATGAATGACCTTTTGTTAAGCGTAATTAATTGTATGACCAAAGGAGCAATGGAGTACAGGCAATGTAAACATCAACAAGAGCAGAAAATGAGAATAACGGCACTAGAGTCAAAATGTCTGGTTTAATACAAAGAACAGCAAATATTTGCTCACCAAGAGCCATATATATATATATATATATATTACTATTTATAAGAAACATTGACAGATTATTTGACCTTTGAAGATTGAATTAGAAACACCTTCAAGAAGCTGTGTGGTGGTGGAAAATAGTGAAGCCTTTCAGCTTGTTTCCTTCACTTCCTGCAATATGGTAACACAGTCTCTTAATGGCACTCTTCATCTCCTTGTTTCTGAGTGTGTAAATCAGAGGGTTGAGCATGGGGGCAATAATAGTATAAAAAAGAGCAATTACTTTGTCTTCTGGTAACGTAGTTGCTGGTCGAATGTAAATAAACATTAGAGGAGCAAAGAAAAGGACTACCACAGTGATGTGTGAGGTGCAAGTGGAGAGAGCTTTGATTCGATTCTCTGCAGAGTAAGACCTGACTGTACATAGGATCACAACATAAGAGAGCAACAAGACCACAAAAGTCACCAAGCCCATCAAGCCAGAGTTAGCAATGACTAAGAAACCAATTTTTCTGGTGTCAGTACATGCCAGTTTGAGCAGAGGGTACATATCACAGAAGTAGTGATCTATTTCATTGGGGCCACAGTACGGTAAGAAGATTGCCAGGAGAAATTGACCAAAGGAATGCAGAAATCCCCCAACACAGGAAACACCAATTATGGCATCACACTTCTGCTTGTGCATGATGATGGTATAGTGCAGTGGCTTGCAGATAGCCACATAGCGGTCATAGGCCATTCCTGTAAGGATAAAGATCTCAATGCCCCCAAAGAAGTGCATAGTGAACAGCTGTGTCATGCAGCCAGTATAGGAAATTGACTTTTTTGATGTTACTAAGTTGATGATCAGTTTGGGGGTCACAGTGGAGGTGTAGCACAGATCTGAAAGTGCAAGGTAACGCAGAAAGAAATACATGGGCTGATTGATAAGGTGACTACATGTGACAGAAACCATAATAAGTAGGTTCCCAAATAAAATTGCAATGTAACAAAGTAAAAATATTACAAAGCATACAACTTCTATTTCTTTTGTCTGAGAAAGTCCTAGGAGAACAAATTCTGTGATATTAGTCCCGTAGTCCATGTTGCACAAGTGACTGTATCTATCTGAAATTAGATAAATTATAAACAAGTGTGAGATACATTCAGCACAATGCTGCATATATTGTCCCCATTCAGGGATCAAATTAGACTAAAAATGTTCAGAGGTGGAAAACTGTTGAAATTTCATTTCTGTTTAAGAAAGATTTCCAACAGACATTTTTGTAAAACCTTGAAAACACAAATAGCTACTAAATATACTTATACTCTTGGGATGCATATTAGTTCTCTAGGATAAACTATATTTGGGTAACAATTATATAATCATTAACTATTAAACAAAAATTGATATAATACCATCAAAGAACTATAAAATAAATCCTTCTGTAGGAACAGAAGCCAGGTCACCACTTACTGTTTATTTTAGAGAAAAGATGCAGAAATAAATGATTAAGTGTGAAAGTACTTACATGTAAATATATGGTGGAATACATGAGAACTGCCACATTTAAAATATTTTGAGCATCCTATATGCAAATACATATGGAAGATGGGCTTGTGTATTTGAATCACTAGATAGTTAAATAGGGTTTCTTTTCTTAATTGAAAAATATGTTCTAGTCTCACTAATTTTATCTAATTTTCTATTTTTGAACATATATATGTATACAAAAGATTAATTTTTCAACCTACAGAATAAATATCAGTACATGAAAAATCATTCTAAATTTAAACAAACACGATGTACTACATCCAACATGTTAAGGATAGTAATAATACATTTTGTTTTTATTTTTGCATCCTACCCATATCTTATTCACATATTTAAATCAGCAACATATTATTTATTATATACAAGTCACTCAACACTTCTAATTGACCCTTTGTTCTAATTTATTTTTTGTTGCTGTCATAAGACAGTGACCAAAATAAATTTGGGAAGGAAAAGATTTATTTGACTTACAGACAACAGTTCTTGATAAGTCAAACCAAAGCCAAACTGAAGCAGAGACCATAGAGGAATATCACTCAGCTGTTAACTTCCAGGCTTACATTCAGTCACCCTTCTTATATAGTCCAGACTCAACTTCCAAAAGATATAATGGTTCACCTTAAGCAGGGTTATATCAATGATCAATCAAGAAAATAACACACAGACATGCTCATAGCCAATTACATGGAGATTCTTCATCTGAGGTTTCCTCTTCCCAGGTGTGCCAGGTTGACAATGACGACTGGTTGTCACACTACCCTAAAGTGTACAGAACTCTGATTCCAGCAGTACTAACATCAAGATCTCAAGTTGAATTTCTTACTTTCTCCCAATTATTTTATCTACTCTCCTTGTTTTTTGTTGTCTTGAAATAATGCAATTCAGACCTCATGAGTGTTTTCTCTGTTCACTTTTTGCTAACACTGCTTTCTTTTGATGATGCTAAAGATAGACAGGGTTCACATGCACCTTTCAAGTGTTCTTCCCCCACAATCACTGGTTAGGATGCATAAACACTCTTCTCTTGTAGATATCAATGTAAATATCATTGATACAATAAGGAGCAATTTCAATTAACAAGTTTTCTTTAGACTTCTACATTCTACCAATGAATTAAAATAGTTTAATGTTTATTTTGACCACTTCTAAAAGTTATATTCTTCTGATTTAGTGGAAAGACTTAACTCTTTACTCTGAGCTTAATGTTCTGCAAGAGTTGCATCAACTTTTGGGCTTTTCTCCTTTTGTGTAGGTTAATCCTCTGCCTGATTTAACCCACTACAGCTCTTTGAGATACTTTAAACATTCTTTAAACATAAAAATAAATCAGAATTTAAAAATACAGTGTATTATCTAAAGTATTTGTTTTAATCAGAAAAATAACAGAAAATAAACAGAAACCAAGAAAAACTCTAAAAAACTTAATTATTCTAAAATGAAGATTATATGACTATTGCTCTGGACATATTGGATATGCAGAATTAATTTAAAAGAATAATTATATAATTGAACTTATTAAGGCATCATGCATGCTAAAGTAACTATCATTTAGTTTACTTTTCACCTCATACAAACCTCATATAGTAGATAAATGAAAAATGGATAACTAATGCTCTTGAATTTACTTTGTACCCAATTTTATTCAATTTATTCACTCTTTAGAATAGTGTGTGTGTGTGTGTGTGTGTGTGTGTGTGTGTGTGTGTGAAATTTTAAACTCAGCAAGTCACAAAGAAGACATGAAAGGAGGAAGACTACTTAAGAAGGAGGGTTTCTGCAGGTGTAGGAGGAAGTAAGAGAGTAAAAGAAAGACAACTTCATCACTTTCATTTGCCTCTATTATTTCGTGATTCATTGAACTTAAATAGGCAACACCTCTTTTATGCAGTGCTTCTTAGGTGAAGTTAATGCAGGTACAAACATAGATTTTCATAGATCAATTCTAAACTCAACTATAGCTGTGTCTCTCACATTTGTAAAGAAGCATCTGAAACTGGAACTAATGGCTGGTTGCCTTTTTATAAACTGTTCAGAGTGAACCAAAACAGCCTCTCTCAGTTTTCTTCCTTATCGTTGATGCTTAACTTTTTCTAATCTTAAACAAAGATACCTTTCTCCCAGAAGGCCAGGCTCCCTTACTTGTATCTGTCCTAGCATTCTGACTACAGTTCCTTACACGCCGCCTTCATGCTACAGAGTTAGAAACCTTCAGATCAGAGATAGTTTACATTTCACAGCATTTGGTGATTTTTCTTGCAGCTGTGTTGGAGTAGCGTTTTAGATTGTGTCACTCTCTGTCTAAATTTGTTCAATTTTATCAGAATTCCTACAGTTTCAAAAATATTTCATAACTAATTTATCAAAATATTATATCTACCCAAAATCACTATGCACTCTGGTATTATAAGTAACTACTTTATATTGCTTATTTATTTGTTGATTGTTAAATTCTGTAGTTTGGTTCTCTGAGAAAATTTTATCTTTGTGAGTATTAGAGCCATAATGTTTAATTTTCCTTTACCCCAACATAATTGAAAACAGAACAGGACAAAATAAAATAAAACTAGATTATAGGAATCAATTTTATTTAGAATTTTGACTATCTGACTTTGAGATAAATAATAAGTTTCAGAATGTAATACTTTTGTCCATCATAAAAGGAATATAAAACAAATATCCTGTAAATTTGCATAATAGTAGCTGTTTAATCATTGCCTATTGTGTTGTAGGTATTATGGAAGGTTGCCAAATTCCCAAATCACTGAGGGTAGGAATAATATTTTTATTTAGTAAGACAGATACCTACTTAATTTGTTAGCAAGATCATAAACAAATTAATCAGAAGTTGTTCAGGATTTCATAAATTATATACAATACTAAAAATTAATCAATTACTGGTGACCTCCCCAGGCTACAGTGGATAATTGCAATCTAATACTTAAACAGATGGCCCTGGTTAAGTTGAATGGATCAGAAAACAAAATCAAAAGAAATGAATCATGGAAATTGACTGATAAGGAAGGAGGTCAGAGGGGATTACAGAAAAGTAAAAGACGGTGGGAGGAGAAAGTAATCAGAATGCATTGTTTGTATGTATGAAATTGTCAAAGAGCTAATGTAATAAAAATACTCCCTTTTATTCCACTGTATGTAAATTGCCCCTAAAATTAAAAAAAAAAAAACAGTGGAAAATAATATATAATCTTTAAATTTATATTTAAAAATATATTCTAAGAGCATAATTTATATTATTTTATGCACAATTTTATCTGAGAGGTGATTAAATGAAACTAATTCAATGTCTAATTTACCAGCCACTTGATTTAAATTTTATGCAGCATGATCCCCAACTATTATTTATTTGGAATGAGCCAAACGTATTTATTGACTGATTCCAAATGAATAGTAGTTATGGATCATGCTGTATATGTTAACAAGTTTTAACTTGCGAGTAATTTTGTACAACCTTAAGGTAGAACTTACTTGTTTTGAAGGAAAAGGCTTCTGATCTGTTTCCAAAGCAAATGCAACTCTTTCTAGCTTTAGTTAATATAACTGAAGTGGTGAGAAAGCTGATGTCACCCTCATGTGTGCTGGTATATATTCATAGCCCTTTTTCAATAACACATTACCCTAGTCCCTGGGGCCAGTAAAAATACAGATAATTCATGGTGTCTGCTCACTTACAAATTAGGTTTCTTGGCAGTGCTTATAGAAATGCACCACAGTATCACTGTGGAAGGTGTTTCCCTGGTCACATTTTGACAGTCACTTATGGATACTATCATATTAGCTGAAAATAAACATACATTCACTTCTTTCTTTCTGATTTCTATCCTCTTTATCTCTGTCAGTTATGTTATTGCTCCAGCTAAATCTTCAAGTGCTATATTAAATAGAAATGGTGAGAGTGGAAAATCTTGTATTCTTTCTGAATTTAGTGGAATTGTTTTGTGTTTCTTTCCTTTTAATTTGATGTTGATTATGGGACTGCAGTAATCTGAAAAGGATACCACCACCTGGACAAGGCAGCAGCCTACAGATTAGGATTTTTTTTTTTTTATCAACTCCACCTCTGATAGAGGACTTATATCCAAAGTCTATAAAGAAATCAAGATACTGGATGTCAATAAAACAAGCAACTCAATTAAAGATAGGGTACAGATTTAAACAGAGAATTATCCATAGAGGAAACTCAAATGGTTGTGAAACAAAGAAATATTTAATATCTTTTCCTATCAAGGAATCACAAATCAAAAACTACTGTGAGATTCCAACTTACACCTGTCAGAATGTCTAAGATCATTAATACAAGTTACACCTTATATTGGCGATGATGTGAAATCTTTGAAATGCTCATCCATTGCTAATAGGAGTTTAAAACTGTACAGCCACTATGAAAACCAGTATGAAGGTTCTTCAAAAAGTTGAGGATTGATCTACCTCAAGATACAGCTATACTATACAGAGGATGCTTCAGCCCAGCACAAAAACATTTGCACAACCCCATTAATTTCTTCTCTATTTATCATAGCCAGAAATGGAAACAGTGTAGATATCCCTCCACAGAATAATAAAGAAAATATGGTACATTTACACAATGGAGTACTACTTAGCTATTAAAAATATGGCATCATGAAATTTGCAAGCAAATGGATGGAAATATAAAAAAAAAATCATCATGAGTGAGGTAACCCAGACCCAGAAAGAAAAATAAGCTATGTATTTGTTTATATGTGGGTATTAGCTCTTAATTAAGGGATATTCCAGCTACAATCCATAGACACAGAGAGGTTAGGAATAGAGGAAGGGACTTAGGGGGACACATGGATCTCTGTGAGGGGGGCATAGAAAAACTTTTACTTGTAGATTGAAGGCATAGGGCTTGGGAAGGAGAGGATCAGATGGGAAGGGAGAAGGGATATGGGATTGAGTGAAGAATATGGGGAGACAGTGTGAATTGAGGGGCATTTGAGGAGTGTTATGTAGGCCTAGTGTAGTGAAAATATCCTAAAATATATGTAGGCAATCTTTATGAAGTTTCAAAATAATGAGGAAGACAGCACCAACTGACCATCTCTTGTCAACAAACTAAGAATCTAGTACTGGGAGTGGGTTACATATAATGGGATAGCTGGCCAAAGGGGTCCTGCAATGAGTTGGACAAGCCTATTGCCTTGAGAGGAGAGGCAAACATCACAGGTTTCTCAGGTTAGAGTGCATGGTACCTGAGACATAATGTGCCTTCCAGTTTGTGAGAGAGAGATGCACTCCCTAAGGCAGTGAAACCTTCATGCTCTTTTGTGCCTCTTGTATGTTCCCTTAGGAGTAAAGGAGGAATGAAAAATTGACAGGACAATTGGTCTTAGACATCAATCTTGTGTACCCTGCATAACTTGCAAATTTCATTATATCCTGGCAACTGAAACTGTATTGACTCTGGCAATTGTCTCCACATTCTATTTTTGATAAAGTTATAAAAAGTCTGACTGCCCTCGGTAAAATTGTCACAGCCTCACTCTTGCTGTTGCCCCTCCAAAACAAGCCTAGTTTTGTTGTTGCTTGTTTGTTTGTTTTCTTTTGTGTTCATCTTGGTCATATCAAGTGTCCTTGTTCCAGAAAATAATTACAGGCACTTCTGGGTCCTATGGAAATTCCCAAAGCACCCAGGCTGTTGCCATTGATGAATGCAACAGCCACACAACTTATTGAACACAGTGACATCAAGCTGATATCTTTATAGAACCTTCATAGGTACGTCCTAGAGTCTTTGGTAAAGAAAGGTACCCTGTAGGCTACCTAAAGAAAACATAATTACCAACCCAGCTGCAAAACATTTAATTCACAATGCTGTCCTGCCCATAAAATATGTTAGGGCAATGGTGGCAAAAAACTTGCAGGAGTAACCAACCAATATGTGATTTGACTGAAGGCCTACTTCACAAGATGGCACCCATACCCAAAATTTCATCAGTGACCAAGAAAGAGAGATTGCACATCCTAGAGTCTTAGGGTAAAACCAAATACTACTGGTCTTAAAAAAAAAAAGAAAGGAAGTTATAATAGAATAATCCCTAAAGATAGTTTGCTATACTCATGGGTCAGTGCCTTATTCAGTCATCGTCAGAGAGGCTTCCTCCTGAGGAGATGGTAACAAATAAATACAGCAGAAAGAGAGATAGAGGAGAGAGAGAGAGAGAGAGAGAGAGAGAGAGAGAGAGAGAGACTTTGTAATGCATGGCTCTAAATGGGGTGTTTCAATGAAATACCTTTCCTCAGAGCTGAGAGGAGCCCACAGAAGAGGAGGTAGATAGTGTAAGAGCCAGACAGGATGGAGGACAACATGAGAATAGGGCTGTCTAAATAAAATATGAACTCAAAGGGACTGAAGCATAGGGCAGCATGAGCCTGCACCAGGTCTGTTTGTGTGTTTGTGCGCATATTTAACCTTTCAGTTAAGTATTTTATAGGACTCTGTAGTGTAAACAAGTGGGCTTCTGATTCTTGTGCTTTCTCTTAGGCTGGTTTTCTTTTGTTGCTTGGCTCTTTCCAACTTCTATGTGATCGTTTTTGTTATAAGTGTTATAAAAACTTCTATTTTATCTTGTTATGTTTTGTTTCTATCTCTAGTAGCCTATTCTTTTCTTCTGAGGAACAGAAAACAAATGGGTCTGGATGGGAGAAGAGGTGAGGAGGAACTGAGAGGAGTACAGGGAGAGAAAACTTTCATCAGAATATATTTTATGACAAAATCTATTTTTAATAAAAAGAGCAAAATATCAGGGTTACATACATCTCTGTCTCCCCAGTACTGAGATCATAGATATGCCACCATGTCTATTCTTTATATATGTCAGGAGGATCTAAACCCAAGTCCGCATCTATTTATGGCAAATACTTTACTCACTGAACAAGCTACCGATTCTCTGACTTTTGCCTTCTTAATGTCTTTCGCTGCCAAGATATTATCTAAGAAATCTATTACAAGTATCCCTGTGATGAAATGTAATCTAAAGTCCCCTTATTCTGCTTCATTTGTAAGTAAAAAATATTTAACTAATATAAAAATATAAATATTATGCCAGGAAGTTTGGTTATTGGGTGGGAACAGTTGCAGTTAAGAATAATTGAGTTTCATCTCAAGGACCCACATACTTGAGGGAGGGAACTGACTCCACGACATTGAACTCTGGCTTCCACAGATACAATTTGTTATACATGCTCACCCACACATGCATGAAAAATAAATAATTTTAATGAAATCATAAATATTATACACATAATAGATTAATATGATAATCTCATGCATGTTTATATTGTGTTGAAATCAGGTAAATTTAGTAGTCTTACACATGAATTATTCTATGTGGTGAAGGTATTGAAACTACACTTCTGCCTTTTTGAAATATGAGAAACATTCTTGCTATCTATAACCACCCTACTGTGTGTGTCAGGAATTCACACTCCTATCTATAGAACTGTACGTGTTGATCAGTCTTTCTATATTATCATTGCCACTTTCTCTGTGTGTCCTTTGATCACTACAATTTGTTTTTAGTGTCTATGAGAACAGCTTTTAGGTTGGATATGTAAGAGAGAATCCACTACATTTGTCTTTCTGTTCCCAGCTTATGTCATTTACCATAGTGGTTTAGTACCATCTATGTGGTAGCAAATTATCTAAAGTCAGTCTCTATGTGTCAGAACCCATTCATTTTGGAATGTTTTTTCTGTTTTCTGTTTCTCTAATAATCGATGTCTCTATAACAGAAATCATTTTATTAAATTGCATATACCACATTTCCCATGTGATTTCTCTACTCTTCGCAGTTACGTAAGTATCTATTCCTCTGTTGGGTGGTTTCCAGTTTCTAGCTATTGCAAATAAGGCTGCTATGAACACAAATGAGGAAACATCCTTATGGTTTGGTGAGAAATCTTTTGGATGTATACCCAGAAGTGGTATGGCTGGGTCTCGAGGTAGAGCTATTTCAAAATTTTTAAGAGATCTCCAGACTAATTTCCATAGTGGTTGTACAAATTTGCACTCCCATCAGCAATGGAGGAGTGTTTCCCTTTCTCTGCAACCTTGCCAGCATGTGCTGTCATTTGAGATTTTGATCTTAGCCATTTTTCAGGTGTGAGATGGAATCTCAGAGTTGTCTTGAGGTGCATTTCTCTGATGATTAAGGATGCTGAGCATTTCTTCAAGTGTCTCAGCCATTAGGGATTCCTCCTTTGTGAATTCTCTATTTAGCCACGTTCCTGCATTTTTTGATTGGATTATTTGGTTTATTGGCATTTTAAAATATGGAACATACTTAAAACTTTACATGTGCAATAAATGTTTATAAATACCATGTTTACAAAACCCCTAAGTATGCCTGGCCCTCTAGAGTGTCAGAAACACCAGCATGAAAAACATCTAATTCTAAAAGAATTCACAGATCAGCCCATTTAACTAGAGACATTTTTATCATGCCTTACATAACATCATTTTATCTTCAAATAGCCTTGTGGGATAACCACTGTTATTCTCATTTCTTCAGGTAAGTGACAACATGACTACCCAAATAAGAAGCTGCCCTGGTGATCTCCCCATGAGGGTGTCCACTGCTGTGTCTGTCCTAGTGGAAAGGAGACCAAAAGTCAGATTGTTCTAAATAATATGCCCACTGTTAAAACAAGTTGGTTAGCCTGTGCTGCAGTTTATGAAGTCATAAGGGGGAAAAAAAAACCAAGTCACATGTGTCCTCTGTTGTTGGAGGATCTCTAATCTAGTGGTTCTCCCATTCTGTGGACCATAACACCTTTGAAGGATAAATGACCCCTTTTAAGATGTTGCATATCAGATATCTTGCATATCAGATATTTACCTTATGGTTCATAACAGTAGCAAAATTAGTTATGAAATAGTGGTGAAAATAATTTTATGGTTGGGGGTCACCACAACAAAGTTGAGAGCCACTGCAGCTCTTGCTACTTCCTTCTCCATGTCATCATCTGTAAGAATATAAAGAGACATCTTGAAGTAACAACTTAAAGGAAGTTACTATTATAATCCTAAATCCCACCCATGGCTTCTTTCTCCTCTTCCATCCTTCCCACTTACTGTGATCTCTCACCCTTGATAATGGCCCCTAGTTAAGAAGGGTTGTTGTGATAGTTCCAAGTTTGGGATCTTGGTAAGCCTTGCAGTATGAAAGAATCTTTAGTGGTTAATCTTAAGAGCATACCAATTGTAACCTGGGAATTGTATTGCATATGGTTAATCCCAGCATTCAGGAGGCAATAGCAGATGGATTTCTATGAGTTCAGGCCAATTTTATATACACAAGCAGTTTCAGGTCAGTCAGAGGTATATAGTAAGACCCTCTCCCAAAAACTTAAACAAATAAACCTCAAACTACACTAACTGATGAAAAAAAGATAAACTCATTCTACACCATAGACCAAATGTCTTATTATTTTACCAAACTACTTCAAGAAGTCATTAGTTCTATGAAAAAAAAAGTCTGAAAGGAAAAATATTAAGAACAGCATGGTAGAGTTCATGTTAATTACTAGGACTATGCTTTTATGATCAGATCCATGGACAAGCTAAGAGACTCAGAAAGACAGTATAGATACTGAAAGTGAACTGAATGATTTTCTCTTCTTTTATTCGTGATCTCAGGTCAAGACAAGCAATATCGCAGTCAAGATTCTTCAATCCCAATATTTGGATCCTACTTTAAAAATCTATACTCCACCAAATTTGAAAACTTAATCGAAATGGACACTTTTCTTGATGGATTCCACCTACTGAAGCTAAATCAAGAGCAGATTAACAGATTAAACAGCACTATAACCCTTAAGGAAATAGAAACAGTCTTTAAAAATCTCCCAACCAAAAACAGCCTAGGGCCAGATAGCATTACCACAGAATTCTACCGGACCTTCAAAGAGGAGCTAACACCAATACTCTTCAAACTCTCACCGAATAGAATCAGAAAGAACATTGCCAAACTCATTCTATGAGGCCACAGTCATCCTGATTCCTAAACCACACAAAGACCCAACAAAGAAAGAGAACTTCAGACCATTCTCCCTCATGAACATAGATGCAAAAATACTTAATAAAATACTCGCAAACCGAATTCAAGAACACATCAAAAGTATCATACACCATGATCAAGTAGGCTTCATCCCAGGAATGCAGGGATGTTTCAACATAACGAAAGTCTATCAATGCAATTCACCATATAAACAAGATGAAGGAAAAAAAAAAACACATGATAATCTCGCTAGATGCAGAAAAAGCATTTGACAAAATCCAACACTCCTTCATGCTAAAAGTTCTGGAGAATACAAGGACCGTACCTAGAAATAATAAAGACAATATACAGCAAGCCAGTGGCCAACATCAAATTAAATGGAGAGAAACTTGAAGCATTTCCTCTAAACTCAGGGACAAGACAAGGATGTCCACTTTCAACATATCTCTTCAATATAGTACTTGAAGTTCTTGCTAGAACAATAAGACAACTAAAGGAGATCAAGGGGATAAATATTGGAAACGAAGAAGTCAAATTATCGCTATTTGCAGACGATATGATAGTATACATAAGCAACCCCAAAAATTCCACCAGAGAACTCTTACAGCTGACAAACACCTTCAGCAAGGTCGCTGAGTACAAAATTAATTCAAAAAAATCAGAAGCCCTTCTTTATATGAAAAATAAATGGACTGAGAAAGAAATTAGGGAAACAACACCCTTCACAATAGCCACAAACAATATAAAATACTTGGGGTAACTATAACCAAGCAAGTAAAGGACCTGTACAACAAGAACTTCAAGCCCTTGAAGAAAGAAATGGAAGAGGCCTTTAGAAGATGGAAAGATCTCCCATGCTCATGGATAGGTAGGGTCAACATAATAAAAATGACTATCCTACCAAAAGCAATATATAGATTCAAGGCAATTCCTATGAAAATACCAACACAATTCTTTATATACTTGGAAAGAGCTATTCTCAATTTCATATGGAACAACAAAAAGCCCAGAATAGTTAAATCAATCCTAAAAAAAAAAAAAAAAAAAAAATCTGGAGGTATCACCATCCTAGATTTCAAGATGTACTACAGAGCATTAGTAGAAAAACAGCACGATACTGGTATAGAAACAGACCAGTAGATCAATGGAATCGAATTGAAGATCCAGAAATAGATCCACACACTTATGGCCACCTAATTTTTGACAAAGAAGCCAACATGGCACAATGGAAGAAGGACAGCATCTTCAACAAAGGGTGTTGGTCCAACTGGATGTCCACTTGTAAAAGAATGAAATTAGACCCATACTTATCACCTTGTACAAAACTTAAGTCCAAGTGGATCAAAGACCTTAACATAAGGCCGGTCACACTAAATCTACTAGAAGAAAAAGTGGGGAAAACCCCCGAACTCATTGGCACAGGTGACAACTTCCTGAACAGAACACCAACAGCTCAGGACCTGAGATCAACAATCAATAAATGGGACCTCATGAAACTGAAAAGCTTCTGTAAGGCAAAAGACACTGTCATTCACACAAAATGGCAGCCTACAGACTGGGAGAAAATCTTCACCCACCCCACATCTGACAGAGGGCTAATATCCAAAATCTACAAAGAACTCAAGAAATTAAATGCCAAGAAACCAAATAATCCAATCAAAAAATGCGGGAACGTGGCTAAATAGAGAATTCACAAAGGAGGAATCCCTAATGGCTGAGAGACACTTGAAGAAATGCTCATCATCTTTAATCATCAGAGAAATGCACCTCAAGACGACTCTGAGATTCCATCTCACACCTGTCAGAATGGCTAAGATCAAAAGCTCAAATGACAGCACATGCTGGCAAGAGTGTGGAGAAAGCTGAACCCTCCTCCATTGCTGGTGGGAGTGCAGGCTTGTGTAACCACTATGGAGGTCAGTATGTTGATATCTTAGAAAACTTGGAATAGCTTTGCTTCAGGACCCAGCCATACCACTTCTGGGTTTACATCCAAATGACTCCTCACGGAATCATAAGGAAGTTTCCTCATCTATGTTCATAGCAGCCTTATTTGTAATAGCTAGAAACTGGAAACAACACAGATGTCCCTCAACCGAAGAATGGGTTAAAAAACTGTGGTACATCTACACAACTGAAAACTATTCAGCTATCAGAAACAACAAAATCATGCAATTTGCAGCCAAGTGCATGAAACTAGAAAAGATCATCTTCAGTGAGCTAACCCAGACTCAGAAGGATGCATATGGCATCTATTCACTAATAGTAGGATTTTAGCTATATAGTAGAGGATATCGATACTACAACCAACACACCAAAGGAAACATGGGCATAGACTTTTTATTTTTTATTTTTTTACTTTTTATTCTTTTTTATCTGTTGGTCTGCTTATTTGTTTGTTTGTTTTTTAGTTCTCTCTCCCTGGCAATGAGACACTTTTCACTGGTGGTACTGCCTCGTAGACCCCCAATGTATGAGAAGGCTCTTGGTCCCCATATGACCTCTGAATTGGAGTGAGGGAGTGTTATATAGGGACACTCCACTAAGAGAAGTGGGATGGAAGGGTCAGGGGGTTAAAAAAAATGAAATGTGAACTTTTGGCCTTTTGCTAATAAGTGTCATAAACTGTTTAGGATAATTAAGAAATGCAAACTTGTAGTCATGCAAGCCAGTCATTTTGTTAGGTACTATGACAGTCTATTACAGTTATTTTCTAATCTAATCAGAAATCAAGTTGCTAAGAGGCAAGCAACATTTGCTTATCCTAATATAAGAGATAGATAGGGCCTCTTCAAAAACTTCAAGAGATATCCAGAATATTGCATTCGAAGATGTTTTCTTAACTTTAGATTTTTTTGATATCGAGACATGTCAACTCCTGACAGCACCCCCTATTCTATCTAAGTAGAAGATGAGCATCAAAGAATCTCCAGTGGGAGATGATTGAATTAGTGGCAAACCTATCTCTTGGCAGGAAAAACCCCTTGCTCCAACTGTAGACAGAATGATATCCAAAAAGGACAAAACTTGGAAGCAGGTAAGTCGACAGCCAAGCTCTGCCAAGACAGGATAGACAAGTCCTTCATAATCCCTGCTCTACAATCAATGTCTGTCAGAGAAACGGGCCAAACGACTGAAGATCAATGCTGTAATATATGGAGAGAAAATGGGAACTGTCCAGTCAGCCACTGGTATGTCATTTCTTAGTTTTGGAAGCTGCGGGCCCTGAACTTCCTATATAATCAGATATATTTATCCCACTAACATCTCTGAGATGGTTGAAGAATAGATAGCTAGAGTCTCAAAATTAAATTTTGAGTTGTTTAGGAATCAAGAGAGTGTTCTGGATCTAAGAAGATTTTTTTTTAAATTGTGGTGCAAGTTAGTATGAAAACTGAGTTAGATATAGAACCTTAAACTCATGGAGATGGTTAGATAGTAGAATGTTGAAGTCAGGTGCCAAATACATATGGACTGGACATTGGGAATGTATGCTAAGCCATATAACTCTCAATTGTTGCCTAATTACCTCTGTTGTTTTTTATTGTATTTATTATTATAAGAGAAATAGACATTTGTTGGACTGAAAGGGGGATCTGTTGGGAGGAAAAAGATATACCTTAAACTTAAAAAAATAAAGAGAAGGGGATGGGTGGTTGAGGCAGAAGAGGGTGGGAGGATGGGACTGGAGGGGGAGTAGGGAGGGTATTGTAATTGAGATGTAACTTGAAGAAATAGAAAATAAAGAAAAAAAAAGATTCTTCAATCCCTTTGTAGTAGCTCTCATTGTCTAACAGCATTAGGACTCCTGGCCATGACTGATGGTCTACTTGTTTACTTTCTAGCTTTACGTATTTTACAGAATAAATAATTAAATATAGTCTCAGTTTAAAAATATACTCTTCTCTTTTATGGTTATATCTATTTATGATCATGTAATATTGCTTAGAATTTTTTTCTAAATATGCATTCATATATGTCCAAATTTCTTCTCAATGACCATTTAAATGTTTTAATATTTATTTATTAGTTCAGGTTACATCTCCATCACAGTGTCCTCTTTCCACCCCATAAAGTCCCACCCTACCATCCTCTACCACCTATTCTTTCCATCCCACTGCTCTGGAGAGGAGTATCCCTACCTAACAGTCCCCTGCTCCAGTTCAGCAGTCATATGAGGGCCAAGAGCCTCCTCATACACTGGGGGCCTACAAGGCAGTACCACTAGGGCAAAGTGTCTTATTGACAGGAAAAAAAAGTCTATGTTCATGTTCCTTTTGGTGCACTGGTTTTAGTGTAGTTATCCTCTACCAAATGGCTAAAATCCAATTAAAAATAAATAGATGCCATGTGCATCCTTTTGAGTCTGGGTTAGCTCACTCAGGATGAGCTTCTCTAGTTCCTTTCATTTGGCTGCAAATTGCATGATTTCACTGTTTTTGATAGCTGAGTAATATTCAATTGTGTAGATGTACCACATGTTTTTAATCCATTCTTTGGTTGAGGGACATCTAGGTTGTTTCCAGTTACTAGCTATTACAAATAAGGCTGCTATGAACATAGATGAGGAAACTTCCATATGATTCTGTGAGGATTCATTTGGTTGGATACCCAGAAGTGGTATGGCTAGGTCATGAGATAGGGCTATTTTAAATTTTCTAAGATATCACCAGAGTGATTTCCATAGTGGTTGTACAAGCTTGCACTCCCACCAGCAATGGAGGAGTGTTCCCCTTTCTCCATACCCTCACCAGCATGTGCTGTCATATGTGCTTTTGATCTTAGCCATTCTGACAGGTGTGAGATGGAATTTTAGAGTCATCTTGAGTTGCATTTCTCTGATGATTAAAGATGCTGAGCATTTCTTCAAGTGTCTCTCAGCCATTAGAGATTCCTCCTTTGTGAATTCTCTGTTTAGCTCCGTCTCCTATTTTTTGATTGGATTATTTGGTTTCTTGTCATTCAGTTTCTTGAATTCTTTGTAAATTTTGGATATTAGCCCTCTGTCAGATGTGGGGTTGGTGGAGAATTTTTCCCAATCTGTAGGATGCTGTTTTGTTCAAATGACAGTGTCTTTTGCCTTAGAGAAGTTTTTCAGTTTCATTATGTCCCATTTATTAATTGTTGGTCTTAGATCATTAACTGTTGGTGTTCTGTTGAAGAAGTTATCTCCTGTGTCAATGAGTTTGAGGGTTTTCCCACTTTCCTTTCTAATAGATTTAGTGTGTCAGGCCTTATATTAAGGGCTTTGATCAACTTGGATTAAGTTTTGTACATGGTGGTAAGTATGGGTCTAATTTCATTCTTTTACATGTCCACATCCAGCACCATTTGTTGAAGATGCTGTCCTTTTTCCATTGTATGCTTTTGGCTTCTTTGTCAAAAATTAAGTGACCATAGGTGTGTGGGCTCAATTCTGGGTCTTCAATTCCATTCCAGCGATCAACTGGTCTGTTTTCTATACCAGTACCATGCTGTTTTTATTACTATTGCTCTGTAGTACAGCTTGAAATCTGGGATGGTGGTGCCTCCAATTTTTTTTTTTTTTTTTGTACAAGATTAATTTGGCTATTCTGGGATTTTGTTATTTCATATGAAGTTGAGAATTGGTTTTTCGATGTCGATAAAGAATTGTGGTGGCATTTTGATAGGAATTTCATTGAATTGGTATATTACTTTTGGTAGGATGGCCATTTTTATTATATTTATCCTACCCCTCCTACCTACCTTGAGCATGGCAGATCTTTCCATCTTCTGATGTTCTCTTCAATTTCTTTCTTCAAGGACTTGAAGTTCTTGTCATACACATCTTTCACTTGCTTGGGCAGAGTTACCCCCAGGTATTTTATATTGTTTGTGGCTATTATGAAGGGTGTTGTTTCCCTAATTTCTTTCTCAGTCCATTTATTTTTCGTATAAACAAGGGCTTCTGATTTTTTGCAATAATTTTGTATCCAGCCACCTTGCTGAAGGTGTTTATCACCTGCAAGTGTTCTCTGGTGAAATTTTTGGGGTTGCTTATGTATATTATCATATTGTCTGCAAATAGGGATAATTTGACTTCTTCTTTTTCAATTTGTATCCCCTTGATCTCTTTTAGCTGTCTTATTGCTCTAGCAAGAACTTCAAGTACTGTGTTGGAGCGATATGGCAAAAGTAGACATCCTTGTCTTGTCCCTGAGTTTAGAGGAAATGCTTCAAGTTTCTCTCCATTTAATTTGATGTTGGCTACTGGCTTGCTCTATTATTTCTTTGTATTTATTCCTTTATTATTTCTTTGTATTGTCATTGTATGCCCGTTTTCTCCAGGACTTTTAGCATGAAGGAGTGTTGGATTTTGTCAAATGCTTTTTTCAGCATCTAGCAAGATGATCATGTGGTATTTTTCTTTCAACTTGTCTGTATGGTGAATTACGTTGATGGATTTTTTTTATGTTGATCATCCCTGCATTCCTGGGATGAAGCCTACTTGATCATGGTCTATAATACTTTTGATTTATTCTTGGATTCAGTTTGCCAGTATTTTATTAAGTATTTTTTCATGTATGTTCATGAGGGAGATTGGTCTGAAGTTCTCTTCCTTTTTGGGTCTTTGTGTGGTTAAGGAATTAGGGTGACTGTAGCCTCATAGAATGATTTTAGCAGTGTTCTTTCTGATTCTATTTCGTGGAAGAGTTTGAAGAGTATTGGGAAATGAATTAAAATTATCCCTATTTGCAGACGATATGATAGTATACATAAGCAACCCCAAAAATTCCACAAGAGAATTCTTACAGCTGATAAACACCTTCAGCAAGGTGGCCGGATACAAAATTAATTCAAAAAAATCAGAAGCCCTTCTTTATACAACAAATAAATGGGCTGAGAAAGAAATTAGAGAAACAACATCCTTCACAATAGCCACAAACAAAATAAAATACCTGCCAAGAAAACACATAATCCAATCAAAACATGGGGAACAGAGCTAAATAGAGAATTCATAAAGGAGGAATCCTTAATGGCTGGTAACTCTAACCAAGCAAGTGAAAGACCTGTACGACAAGAACTTCCAGTCCTTGCAGAAAGAAATTGAAGAGGCCATCAGAAGATGGAAAGATCTCCCATGCTCATGGATAGGTAGGATCAACATAATAAAAATGGCCATACTGCCAAAAGCAATATACAGATTCAATGAAATTCCTACAAAAAATACCAATACAATTCTTTATAGACCTGGAAAAAGCAATTCTCAACTTTGCTTGGAATAACAAAAAAACCAGAATAGCTAAACCAATCCTGTACAATAAAAAAACATCTGGAGGTATCACCATCCCATCCCTGCAGGTGGCTGCCAACCTGACTGGCATAATGGAAAATTTCATATATAATGCTGTGGAGGAAATGGCAGGACCTGAAGAAATGAACAGTGTATTTCAGGACATTAGCAAAAGGCCTATAATGGCTGCTGCCATTGGGTTCTCTCTCACTTTCTGGTGAGAGTGAATTTTTTGTATGTTGCTGTTTTTTTTTTCTCCTGTATGAGAGTAGCCAGATGTCAAAATGGAACTCTGGTATATACAGTGGCAGAAAGACGAGAGTTTCCAGAACTTGGAAACTTTTTGGGAGAGGTCAGCATTGGAGAAATGAATATATGTTGAATAGGGACATACAAGGTATTCTTTTTCAGTCAGGAAGAAACTTTGGGGTACTACCTCAAGGCCCCATAACAAAATATGTGAGCCATTTCAGACAAGAACAGCTGAGAGTTGTTACCAAGATAGAACAGCCGAGAGTTACCAGGTTGTAAAAATGAATTCCTGGTACAAAAAGCATTTGATTCATTGAAAATGTCTGTTACTCATTTAAAAATGCAATTTTTAGTTTCAGTCCATTTAAAAGCAACAATTGAAAACTGTGTAGAATTTAAGAACTTATAGTTTTGTTAGATATTAGTTTAAGTAATTGCAGAAATATGTACATTTTACATAGACAAAAAGCAATGTTTGTCTATTTAGATAGGCAGAAAAATATAGATAATAAATGGTTTTCAAAAACTTCAGAGACCTACAGAAAATGGCATTTAAGATGTTTTAATAAAAAGTTTTTCTGACAGAGAGACATCTGCTCCCTGGAAGCACCCGAATAAAAAGATGATGGGCATTAAAGAAACAATTGTGGCAAAAGTCACTGAACAAAAAATTGCTGATAGCAGGCTGTATGTTCAATCTGTGAATAAGCAGGACACTGAAAAGTCAACTGACCAATGTTACAGAGATAAGATAGGCCAGTCCTTTAGTATTTCAGCTCACAGAAAAGGTTATATGATATTGTGGGCCAATAGACTGAAGACTTGATGCCCCAACAACAGAGAGAAATCATGTTTAAAATGAATGTTTTAATTTTGAAATGTGTGGAACTGCATCTGCAAATGGTTCTAGGTGATGTTGCCATTTTAACACACTTTAAATTCTCCGTTCTCTTTGCTGAATCATATAATCAAATTATACGAAGATACATACATGACACACTGGCAACCTGATGTGATACCCATTATTTTGTGTTTTTTTGTAAATTTTTTTCTTCCAATAGGCAATGCACACTTTTATGGTACCAGATGAGTCACTAACTGCAGTAGGCATAATTGTTTCTTTCTTTCTTTCTTTCTTTCTTTCTTTCTTCCTTCCTTCCTTCCTTCCTTCCTTTCTTTCCTTTTTTCTTTCTTTTTCTCCTTTCTTTTCTTCTTTCTGTCTGCTTGTTCCTGTTTACTTTTCATTCTTTCATTTAAATAGTTCTGTGAATGATTGATATCATTATTCATTAGTAAGTGCTGTCATTAATTAAAGATTTTATCCTAGAACTTTTATACAAAAGGTTTGAATTATTGACACTGATATCGTGTGTCACATAGTGTGTACAAGTAATTGCTGAAATTAAGTCCATTAGGATTTAGAGAATTTACCACAAATGGAAATATAATATCATTCTTTCCCTTATTTAATTAAATTTTCATACTCTATCCACCTCTTCCATATCCTCTCTATTCACCCAACATTATCCTCTCTCTCTCTCTTTCTCTTCAAAAACAAATGAGAAAGAAACAATAATAACAAAAACCACAAACCAACAAAAATAAAAATTAAAACAAATCAACAAAATACCATTAAGATAAAAATTCAAAAACTAATTAAAAAGAAAGAAAAAGTCCACAAAATATCATCAAGCTCATTCTATGCCCTGAAGTGTAGTTTATATACCCAGTGAGACTCCACTGGATAAAACTGATGTTTTCATTGTCAGTGGGTCTCAACTACAAATAGTTTCCTATTTAGGGGTTGCAACTGTATGTCCACATCTTTCCAGTTCTTGGACCATATCTGGCTTGAATCTGTGTAGATCTTTAACATGCTCTCATAGCATCTATGAGTTAATATGTGCATCAGTCATGTTATATCTTGAAGATACAGCTTTGTTGGAGTCACTCATTACCCAATCACCTCTTAAAATCTTCCTTCTCCTCTTCTGAACAAATTCCTCAGCCTTATGTGGAGAGGTTTGATGAAGACATCCCATTTAGAACTGAGTACTCCAAAATCTTTTACTTTGTGCACATTGCCCAGTTTCAGGTCTGTGTGTTAAGTCTCATTTACTGCAAGCAGAAGCTTATCCTATGTGGATTGAGCAAAACACTTATCTCTGGGCATTTGAATATGTTATTAGTAGTCATTTTATGGCTTATTCTGTTGTCAGAATCATAGTAGTAAGTTTTATCCTAAACCTGTGCACTATCTAGTCTCAGGTTCGTGGCCACTAGAGTAGAGTAGGCATGTGTTTTATCTCATGAACAAGCCTTAAATATTACATTCAGAAATAATTATTGCCATTATACTTGTGTCATTATTGTGTCAGAACGTCTTACAGACAGGTTACCTTTGTAAGTCACAGGATTTTTTAGTTGAATGATATAATATTTTCCTTTTCATTTATGCTATTTTTATTAGTGTACATTAATCATACAGAATGTGTTTTGTTATAATATTGACTACAGGTATTTCAAATTTTCAATCACAAACTGTTTAAATTGTCTCCTGAATTTTGTAACAATATACAAAGATCAATACCAATGTGGCCAAATATATTCTTCATTTTGTATCAATATATTAAGATCAGTACTGATGTAGTCCAATACAATCTTAATTTTGCATTAATATACAATGATCAATACCAATTTAGCCTAATATAGTATTAAAGTTGTATCAATATACAAAGGTATAAGGACTTATTCAATAATCTGTCCTTTTTTGATCTTTTCTATATTATGTCTATGTCCCATTTTTTCTCAAGTCTACTCACTCCTACATAGGAGAGAAAGAAGGATACAGAAAAGAAACAGAGAGAAATCCCTAGGTCTAACCTCCAAAACCCATTTAACATGACCATTTAACAGCTTGTAGTCTCTTCCCCTAAATGACAAAATTTTCTGTTATCTATCGAATAACCAAAGCGGGGGGAGGAACACCCTCCCCACCTTCTGGGTCTGGGACATTGCTCTCATAAATGACTTCCTGCTGATTTGGGACATAGTAAACCTGTTTGGGGCCCAAATAGGGATGGAAAAATGGTTAAAAATGTTAATAGAATCATTTGATGTTCAGTCCTTTTGTGCTCAGCTATTTAGATGTCCTAAGAAGTTTGTAGACAGAAGCTGATCTTCAGGCCTTTACTGAAGAATTAAGGGTAACACTCCTTAAAGGTATTGTACCTAGTAATGCTTAAAAAGGAAATGTGAAGTTTTGGCCTTTTGCTACCAACCATCATAAACTGTTTAGGATAATTAAGAAATACAAACTAAGAGTCATGCATGCGTGTCATTTTGTTAGTTGCTATGACAGTCTATCACAGTTATTTTCTAAGCTACTCAGAAATCAAGTTGTTAAGAGACAGCAATATTTGCTTATCTAAACATAAGAGATAGACAGGGCGTCTTCAAAAACCCCAAGAGATCTGCAGAGTATGGCATTCAAAGATGTTTTCTTAAATTAAGACTTTTTTGATATCGAGACATGCCAGCTCCTGACAGCAACCCTATTCCACTCCAAGTAGAAGATGAGCATCGAAGAATCTCCAGTATGAGATGGTTGAATTAGTGGCAAGCCTATCTCTTAGCACCAAAAAACCCTGTGCTTCAACTGTAGAAAGACTGCTGTCCAAAAAGGACAAAACTTGGAAGCAGGTAAGTTGACAGCCTAGCTCTGCCAAGACAGGGTAGGTAAGTCCTTCATAATTCCTGCTCTACAATCAATGTCTGTCAGAGAAATGGGGACAAACAGCTGAAGACTGATGCTTGTAATGTATGGAGAGAAAATGGGAACTGTTGAGGCAGCCACTGATATGTCATTTCTTAGTTTTGGAAGCTGCGGGTCCTGCACTTCCTATATTTTCAGATATATTTATCCCTCTCATGTCTCTGAGGTGGTTGAAGAATAGCTAGAGTCTCATAGTTAAATTTTGAGTTGTTTAGGAATCAAGAGGGCGTTCTGGATCTAAGAAGATGTTTTTAAAATTGTGATGCAAGTTAGTATGAAAGCTGAGTTAGTTATAGAACTTTAAACTCATGGAGATAGTTAGATGGTAGAATGTTAAAGTCAGGGGCCAAATACACATGGACTGGACATTGAGAATATATGCTAAGCCATATAACTCTCAGAATTGTGGCCTATTTATTTCAGTTGTTTTGTACTATATTTATTGTTATAAGAGAAAGAACCATTTTTTGGACTGAAAAAAAAAGAATTATGCATTCGGGGGAAAGGGTGAGTGGGTAGGAGGGTGGGACTGGGAGGGGCGGAGGGAGAGGGCTGTGATGGAGATATAACTTGAAGTAATAAATAAACATAAAAAAATAAATTGTCTCCTGAGTTGTCAAATGTTTATTTTGTCACTTTGTTCTTAGTTTAGAATGTTTCTTTTTCTCTCCATATTTATTATGTTATGTGCATCCATGTCTCAGATAATATTTAACAATATCTTCTAAAATTTTATAATGAATTATAGTTTTTTGTCACAAAATATTTTAAGCATTTATTGTATATATATATTTATTAGTAGATCATAATACTCAAATGGCTGAGTTTCATCCTAATATTTTATATTAGCATTATGTAGCATTATTGGGAGAAACCAGAAACTCAATTCCATTTTAGACTCAATTGATTAGATTGAATGAACTTAGTCTTTGTGCTAGATGAAGGGCAGCAGCCTTGGAGCCAATACAATATGCCTTGTGGAAGGGAAGTTAAGGTGGGGTTTTAAAGTGAACATCAGAATTTTGTGTATTACAACTATCAATAGAATCCACAGCTAGACATGAAAATTTCTTTACTTCTCCTGAATGTTACTTACTTTTCTTCTATATGATAATAAGAGAAGTATTTCATCCCTTTCCCATAGCAATAGCGAGTTTTACAGAACCAAAGGGAGCTGTTAGTACCTCACAATCCATTATCTTATTCTGATTTCTCCTGAAGGCCACTAGAATCTCCCAGGTATTTTAGAGCAAAAGATCAGCAGCCTTAGAGAATTCCTGGCTCCATATCAAGTTTCTTTACAGGGTTCCTATATAAATTTTTACTTAAAGACACAGTGCCTTTAGGTTAGGGCTGGCTGTCACATCCTCCACAGTATATAATTTTCTTTGACATATTTAGTCTTCTACAATCCTGTCTTTTGGATTTCCTTTTTCTTTAGTTTTCGATATGTGGTCATGTCTATTATTGAAATCTTAATGCTATGTATAAGGTGTAAAATAACCATTATTTCCTTTGAATTTTGCTTACTTTTCTTCTTTCTTTATGTTCATGTACCCAGTCTTTTGTATTTCTGCTTTATACAATTTTCTGTTAGGCAGTTACTTAATTAGTGTTTCCATTGCTGTTAAAAGACACCATAATCATGGAAACTCTTATTAAAACAAACAACAAACAAAAACATTCACTTGGGGCTGGCTAACAGGTTTTTAGATTTAGTCCATTATCCTCATGGCAGGAAATGCCAGCGACCAGCTCCAGCTGTAAGGTTCAGGGAAAGGGATGTCTTCTGCATAAAGTGAAGACACTGACCACCTGTTGACTCTCAAGCAAATGACCCCAAATAGCTCAAGCTGTCTATATTTATACAATCAGAATCCTGCTCACCTGAGCAGTGACATCATTGGTTATTCCATAACATCAGCATTATAAAAGCCTTAGTATTATAAAACCTCTGAATTTCCCTTTCTCCTTCCCCCTTCCTGCTGAGTCAGTCACCACCCAACCATATTTTGCACTACAAAACACAATTTCAGCAAGCCAAAAATAAATGTCTAGCAAGGTATGTCTGGTAACATGAGCACATACCCAACTGGCCATGAATGCAGTTACACAGTTATGCAAGGTGAGAGACAGATTAAACATTTGTGGTTATAAGTCTACTCAACAAATAGCACCCAGTTGCCACAATACATTTTTAATTACAGACAAGGACATGTTCATTGTACCAAGCAACCTTTCCTGATATGTACCTATCCATTTCTGATACCATCTTTCTAGGAACCATTTTTTAAGTATCTATTGATCAGACACAGATTCCCTGTTTTCTAAGTCTCTGTTGATCAGATGTAGCTTCTCTATTTTAAGTCATTGTTGATCACATACCTTTGCCATTTTAAGTCTCTTGATAAGACACAGCTTCCTCAAAAGAACTATGCATGCAGGACCCATTGCTCCCCACAATTGCCACAACCCTACTAAGTGTGACTACAACTGTTTCTCTAGGAACATTATTAATTGTCCCAAAATACTCAGAATTAATGGTCACATCTGGAGGATCAATAGGGGCAGAGAGAGGAGAGGAGGGTTTTATCCCTTAAAAGAGTATGAGAAAAACACAGAACCATCTACAGGGGCTTACAGCCTGTGTTATCCTGACCTTGACCATGGCTGACAAAGGGAAATTATTGCTGTGAATATGAACAACAGAGTGAAAGCAAGAAGAGTTTGTAGTATATGTGGTCTAGGTAAAAGGCATAGAGGCCACCAAATTCATGACAGGTCTTTGCCAAATGAGAAGGGGTTTCCATGGTATGTGCCACAGTAGACTCCCATTAGTGAAGCAGGTATATGCTGTTACCTGTAGATGCTTCATGGTCACAGCCAGGGAATTATGGCAGATAGGGGCTGGAGAAGGAGCCAAGTGTGTTACATTTGGATCAGCAGGTAGCAGGAAGAGAACTAAACACAAGGGCTGGTTTGAGCATTTGATAGGTCAAATCTTTCAAATACATGAGCCTATGGGAGTGATTCTTATTCAAACCACCACACATAGTAAACTGGGATTTTTTTTCTCTGTGTGAGTAGTCTTTGGCATTGTCTAATGAGGAGAAGCACTTATCTTCTATATCAAAAAGTTATTATTAAATACTGGCCAAGCCTTTTGTACAGGGTATTATTGAACATTACTCTGTTTCAACCATTATATATATATTTAGGATATCAACATATTTCAGAGAAATTTAACTGAAGAAAAAAATGCATTTTAAATGTGCTCAGTACCATCTCATGGTCTGCAGGATTAGACTGAATAAAAGATAGAGAAAAAAACAGAGGGAGAGAGAGAGAGAGAAACAGAGGGAGAGAGAGAGAGAGAGAGAGAGAGAGAGAGAGAGAGAAACAGGGAGAGAGAGAGTGAATGAGAGAGAGTCCACAGTGAGCACTGAAACTTCACTCTCTCTCCTTCCTGAATTGCTGAATAAGTAGGATCTTTTCACCATTGTCTTTCCCACTATGATGGACAGTATCTCATGAATTGAGTTAAATAATATTTTCCTGCTTTAATTCATCTCCTATCAGGTCTTTCATTATAGAACCAAGAAGAGTGGCCAATCTATACATTTTTATCATATTTGGATCTGTCATCTGAATATGATAGATCATTGTGTGTTCATTCAGGCTTCTTTTGTGAAATCAGATAGACCAACATTCAGTTAAATATTATTTGTAATATACTAATGCTGTGATATAATACTCCCTTTATTGATACATTGTAGCTTTCTTTATCTCTTCTGACCACTTTTGTCTAAATGATGTTCACTTAGATGTCAGTGTGCAACTCATATTTGTTTTCATATTCCATTTGCTTGAGATATTGTTTCCTAGCCCTTCACTTTGAATCTTATGTCAGAGTCACTCAGTTTCTAGCAGTTAGCAAACTGTTGTATTTTTGTTGCTGTTAGTTTTAAAATCCATTAAATTAATCCTATTTCTTGAAATGGAGAGTCAAGACCATCTGTAGTTCTCACTTCACCAGCATGTGTACTAAAGCTGGGACAATTGAGATAGGGCTATCATGAACTCTGTATAAAAAATTCTTGAAGTGTTCTGTATTTTTTAAAAGTCATTCATAATTGGAATTATTTAAAGATATGTAGTGATTCTTATTCATCTTAGTGGCAAAACTGAAAGGATTTAATAATAATGAATATTTTCTGTGGTAGCAGTAAAAGTACATTTAGAAACCAGAGTTGTTGATGATGATTTCTTTTCTGTTTCGTTTTGTTTTTTTACCTTAAGGGGATCGTTTTTGAGGGGCCCCTCATATATGCAGTACACTGATATACTTAACACTGACAAGAAATCTAGTAAATATTGTAGCTTCAAATTAAGATTTTACTCATCTCATGGTTGTTACTTTTTAAGCAACTATGTTCTTTCTTTTTAAAAGTAGTGATAGTTTAGGTGACAAAGAGATAAAACATTATTTATAATTAAAAGTATCACAGGTAGGGAAAAATAATGTATATGAACACTTGAATTCAGCCATGTCTTTCATTACCCCTGGATATTTATTTATCATTCATTAATTCAGAAAGCAGTGGAGTGACATTCAAGTTCTAATTAAAATATAAATGATGCTCTGTTCTATGTGTCTGTCTTTAAAACAATAATTCTGTTGATTAAAATTATGGTGTCCTTTTGCCACCTAGTGGAATTTGTAAGCAAAACCAAAATTATCACAGCTATTGTTCTGGAGAGGTTTATATTATGATTAAGAAATTCTATCAGTTAGAGAGTAATAGTACTCACCTAGGTAATATTTATGCTTTCCTTGATTATAGGTATATAATGTTGCAAGATGTGAAATGTAAACACAAAAAATAGATTTAAAATCCGTATAAATATATACATCTAGGCAATGCATCCAAATTTTTCTTGGGCATTTTGTTTGTTTTTCTCTTTTGCTTGCTTTTTTATTTTTGGAGACAAAGTTTCTCTGTGTAACAGTCTTGGCTGTCTTGGACTCACTTTGTAGACTAGGCTGGCCTCAAACTAACAGGGATCTATGAGTTTGTCTCCTGAGTTCTGGGATTAAAGGTGTGTGCCACCACTCCTGGTTCATACAGAAATTTCTTAGTCCTATACTATATTTACCCACTTTAACATCTTTACCACTTTCTGTCAATCCCAAAATCATGTATTAATGGAAGTTGTAATCATTCTTCGCCAAACAGCAGACAAAATGAGGACTGTCATAGCTGTGACTTGACTTAGACACATAAGGAGGAGCCCCTGAAAGTCAGCTCTCCTTTCCATAAATGATATAAGATTTTCAATTAGTGCCTTTAACACCATACTCATTATGAGTTTCAACCCCTAAGATTAAAATACATACTAGTTTAACACACAGTTCTAAGAGTTTGCTCATAAGATTAGCCTCATCCTTGTCAGAAATGGATATGTTGTTTGTCTTAATAGTTCTTTAAGTTAAGTTCATCTCATAAGGTACTATTAGCCATCCACATATTTTGCCAGTCAATTTCTTTGTAATTGCTTTATTTCTTTCATAATATCTTAATTTAAAATGCCCTGCATGGAGATTTGCTATATGAACACTTGAGAGTATACAATTTGGTATCAGCAATTGTGTTCACAGTGTTGTGCTACTGTATCCACTGTCTCCAGGACATTTTGAATATCCCAAACTGGAGTTGTATACATACTATGTGGTTCCTCCAAATTCAGTGCCTGGTAAGCAGTATTCTACTTTTGCATCCATGAACTTTATCCTGATATGTTCCACACATGCTTGGAATTATACATGTGTGTTCTTGGATTGTGTGTTCTCTGTGTTGCTAATTTCATTTATTTTAATGTCCACATAGATCATACATGTTGAAGGATGCATATCTGTTGATGACTACCTGGTTTGGTTCTATCATTTGCCTATTGTGAGTAAAGATGGTCTGTAAACAAGTATGTGATTCTGGTATTAATTATTTTGGTACACACTAGAGGTAGAACTTCCAGGTCATGTACATTAATTACTTGATGAACCACCATACATGGTTCCATAGGCATATCACATCTTTACAACTTCTCTAATAATACTCAAAGGACACTCTAATCCCCTTTTTATTTTCCATTTTCCTTGTCTTCCCTCTTTCTTCCCATCCTTCTCCCCTTTTTTCTTATTGTCTTTTTTTGCGGGGGTAGTACAAATAAGAATGTGGTAGTATATTATGTATGAATGATTTTTCGGTGGTAGTTGGTTGGTTCATTTAGTTGTATTTGTCATAAAATGCAAACACTCTAGCTCTCACTTTATTGTATATTCAGCCTTTTTCATGTTAAACCACAACAGCGTCACCAGAATGTAAAAGTCTATTTCTTTTATTTATTTATTTATTTATTTGTTTGTTTGTTTGTTTGTTTGTTTATTTTGGTGTTCAGAGCTGTTGAGATAGAATTACTCTGGGAACGGCCTACCTGTCCCAGAACTCACTTGGTAGACCAGGATAGCCTCAAACTCACAAAGATCTACCTATCTCTGGCCCCTGAGTGATGGAATTAAAGGTATGCACCACTATGTCTTGTAGAAAAAAATAGCCAATTAAATTGTTTAAGCAGTATTTATATTATCTTTAATTGGTCGGCAATGTTAATCCTTAACCCACCACTATAAATAAATACACACAGACACCGGATGGATTTTAACAAGCCTAGGCCTGAGTTGTGCAATCCTAGCCCATCTAAGCTAGCTCATAATTCTATTACCCAAATGTGACCCTATATATACATACATCCCTTTGGACTATTATTCTCCATGCTAAGCCGATGTTCCAGGCCACATCAAAGGATCTTATTTAATCTACCCCACGGCGTGTCTTCCTTGTTTACTCCTGGTTTCTTCTACGGCAGCCTTCTACTTCCCCAGATATTGTCTCTCTCTGCAACTTAGTCCCATCTATCTCTGGCTTTGCCCAATCTCCAGGCCTCAGCATTTATTTAACCAATCAGAGTCAATTAATTATTTCTATAGCCTGTACTTCTTTTAATAGTGTTGAGGACTCGTGATCTTTTCAGTGTCCATTTTGACATGAGTATTGTTGTTGACTTTGTTCACCTTATGTACTTGAAGTCATGTCAATGAGACTTTATGGGTGTACATTACTAGGAGAAACAATCTCACAGCAAACTTTATGATCCTCTGGCTCTAATAAACTTTTTGCCTCCTCTTTGCAATATTCCCTTAGCCATGGTTGTGGGAGTTATCTTATATATGTTTACACTGGGACTGAGCTCTATAACTCTGCATATTGATCCATTGTGGATTTTTATATGGTCTCTGACTGTGACAAAGAGTTTTCTTGATGAAGACTACATTTATCTGTGGGTATAAGGATAAATGCTAAGGAAATACTGGTTTAGTGAATTGGCAGTGTAGGTTTTCCTCCGAGATCCATGGCTTCACTAGCATTGAGTAACTATCTAGATTTCCAGTAGTAGATATAATTTCCTTCGTGCTGGGTAGGTCTTAAGTCAGCTGTACATTGCCATAAATGTAGGCATTCTACTACTATATCCTTAGGGATATCATTGTATGCTGGTCATTGTTGTGGTTCAAGAGGCCATTGCTAGATAGGACTCCTGTTTTCTCTCCTCCTTTGGAAACTTGCATGGTGCTTGCCTTTCCTTCTGGAAAATTATAAAATATTTTATAAGATATTTAAAGCATTAGAATTGTCTATGAAAATATTACTAATTTTAGATGGGACTACAAATAAAATAACACATGGGGTTTTGTTTCATCTATTTGTTTGATTTGTGCCTCCAGAGAAGTTCTTCAGCTGTATTCTCAAGGGTTCACATCCCCAAGGTATCTGTGACATAAATGTGGGACACAGTTGGGGCTGGGATTCTGCTTTTTGTTTCCTCTGTCTTCAGTTATCACTAAGATTTTTTTTTATAAAGGTTATATGATAGAACTAGTTTTTCTAAAATATTCTTTAACATATAGAGTAAAACCTGTATTTTTCACATTTTGAACTACATTCCTTGAAATGAATTGAATTAGAAGCAGAGGCACTGTAGAGACTATTAGTTTTGTAAAGAGTCTTAAATGAACACATCAAAATTTTCTGCTTTGTGGTGAGTTTATTCAACTCTGGTTTGGTTTTAGAAGGAATGTGATATATGACCATAATCTTCTCAGGCTTTAAAAATCTATGTGTGACTTTAACATCTATGATAATGACATAGTCCTGTTAACTAGATGGTTTTATCATGATGTGTACCAGTGAATTTATTATTATGTGATCAATATTTCTTTTTTTTTTTTTTGGTTTTTCGAGACAGGGTTTCTCTGTGTATCCTTGGCTGTCCTGGACTCACTTTGTAGACCAGGCTGGCCTCGAACTCACAAAGATCCGCCTGCCTCTGCCTCCCAAGTGCTGGGATTAAAGGCGTGCGCCACCACCGCCCGGCATGATCAATATTTCTAGAGCATTTTTTCTTGTTCATTATATATTTCTTCTTTATACATACACTTTTGTTTTAATCAATTATAAGACAGATATATTATACTAATTTATATATATGTATATATGTATAAACATATGTATATATACATATATCACCTCATTCTCAAAAGAAAAATTGAGGATATAAATCATATTTTATAGTTCTGTAGTTTCTAAAAAACTCAATATGTCATTTAACAATACAGAAAATGTAATGAGAAAACCATGGATATCACACGAAAACAAGGAATGAATTTGCTCTTTACAGATGCATATCCATGATGTGTATCCACCACATTGAGGCATCAAGCAACTGAACATAGGTGACAGATACTTCCTGAGGCAAAGTGGGTGGTTTTGAAATTTAGCTCCAAGTTCATAAAGATAAACTAAGAATATAAGAAATGGTTCCTAAAGCTACTCATATTGAAAAAAGTCACAACTTTTAAAAACACATATTTGTTATTAGTGGAAAAGATTTCCCTTTCCTCCCTAAGTTGCTCAAATTTTATTAAATTGGGATCAGAGAAAGAACACATATTTGGGAGAATGTTTTTAAGTTTATTTACTTGTAGAATTTGGGCTCAGTATAATTTTTGTGAAATGTGTTAATGTATTCAGGATATAAAAAGAGTGTAGATATAATCATTAAAATCCAAAGTAATAGTTGAAGAAAAAACTACACACACACATATGTATATATATATATATATATATATATATATGTTAATGAGATTTTTATATGAAGGACACGAGTCTTATATTAAAGAATAAAATTACAACATAGGAAAATTGTAGGGATTTCAATTTTGGCACTAGACATGCCATTTGTGCAATAGTGTTAATATTATGCTGAGTATTCTGTTAGGGTCAGTAAGTAGTTACAATATAGTTCTTAGAAAAATGTAATTAGATAGTAGAAAGGAGTAGATAAGATTTTTTAAAGAACATAGCACATATAAGAGCAGCTTTTTCTGTTTTTCATAATTGGAATTGCTTTGAATGATTATGAAATTAGATGATCTGAAGTTTCAGTATGACTGCTGTTTAGCATAACTAAGATGTGTCTCTATACACCCTGAGTATATAGTATGCCTGCTTCAGTAGGCAATAACCCCTGTCATTTTATGATGAGATTTCATCCTATGTCTACGTGATTCACCTTTGATCTTGTGAATTGTATTTTATTGTTGAGTACCCAACAGTAAACTTCAAAGGAAAAAGGCATATATTATATGATATAAATTGGTGTTTTGAATTTAAATGAATGCAATTACTGAAATAAGTTTCTATGTCGCTTTTTAAGGGTAAACTTCCAGTCTCCAAACATTTTTTTGGCCTGTCTTATTTGATTGCTTCTTTGTTTCAACTTTCCTATTTTAACCCAGGGACCAGAGAAACCAGACTTCTTCAGTGACCTTCATTCTCTTGGGCTTCTCTGAGTACCCAGACCTCCAAGTGACCCTGTTCCTGGTGTTTTTGATCATATACACAGTCACTGTACTAGGAAACCTGGGCATGATTACCATAATCATGGTCAATACAAAGCTTCGCAACACTCCCATGTACTTTTTCCTTAGTCACCTGTCCTTTGTGGATTTCTGCTATTCTACTGTCGTAACACCCAAACTCTTAGAAAACTTGACTTTAGAAGACAGAACCATCTCCTTCTCAGGCTGTATCATGCAGTTCTTTTTGGCATGTACATTGGTGGTGACAGAAACCTACATGTTAGCAGTGATGGCCTATGACCGATTTGTTGCAGTGTGCAACCCTTTCCTCTACATTGTTGTCATGTCCCCTAAGCTGTGTTACGTTTTAGTGGGTGTGTCATACTCTTGGGGTCTAATCTGTTCCCTGACCCTTACTTACTTTTTGCTGAGATTATCCTTTCAAGGAGTTAATATCATAAATAACTTTGTGTGTGAGCATGCTGCTATTGTGGCTGTATCCCTCTCTGATCCTTACATTAGCCAGGAAATTATTTTTGTCTCTGCTACTTTCAATGAAATAAGCAGCCTTGTCATTATTCTTACTTCCTATATTTTCATCTTCATCACTGTCATGAAGATGCCTTCCATGGGAGGCCGTAGTAAAGCCTTCTCTACATGTACCTCCCATCTGACTGCTATTACTATTTTCCATGGAACAATCCTATTTCTCTACTGTGTACCCAACACCAACAGCTCATGGCTCATGGTCAAGGTGGCCTCAGTATTCTATACAGTCTTTATCCCCATGTTAAATCCCCTGATCTATAGTTTCAGGAACAGAGACATCAAGGAGACATTCAGGAAGTTGATTAGTAAAATCCTATGATGCCATTTTTTGTCATGTCTGTGTGGTTTGTTTATTCATTCATTTTCAGGAAAAATGTGGAAATTTCCAAGATTTCTAAAAGGATTTATAAACTAATAATAAATAACCAACAAAAGCAACAGTGAGTTTAGCTCCAAGTTAGCTGGCTATTCAAAATCTATTTAATTTAAAATTGTGTATTCTAGTATAAAATGATAAGCAAAGCAATGACTTTTGTGTTCAAATAAAGATTTCAAACTTGAAATTCGACATACACAATTTTTAATTTAGCACACATTAATGTTGAAAAAAATTTCTCTTTTTTCCTACCCATTAGAGAATGCAGATATACATACTTGGAATTTATTTAAAATTTTCATAATTACTAGGTTAACTAGATTATTATTATCTTTGCTACTATCACTTGTTAATCACAATTGAGATCTTTGGGGATATTGAAATCTTGGTAAGATTCAATGTGCTGCAATGCCCATTCTACTTTGAATTAAAAATTATAGACTTTCTTTTGAATTGTTGTTTCTTATTTCCAAAAGAAATATCATAATTTTCTTTACTAGTAATGATTCATAGCAAAGTTATACAACCAATGATTTCTAAGTATTTAAAAATAAATATTAATATATCAACAAATGTGTAGTTTACGTATATGGACCCATCATTTATTTAATATATGGTAGTCTGTAAATCAAATATGATATACAAATGCTCTGCCGATTACTGTATATATTTAAATAAAATAATATTTTAAACAAAAAGTAATGTATTGCATAATGTAGTCACAACAAAAATGAACCCAATTTGTCATATAAGAACTTATGTTTTGAACCTCAAATTCTAGAACCATAAATGACAGATATATAGTAAATTATAATTTTGACACTGTAATTGACTTTTCTCTTTTGTAGAAGAAAACAAAACTATAAAAATAATTGTATTGGGGTAGTTGGTCATTCTAGAGCTTGATTTGAGACCCACTTTATAGGAAAGAATTCATACCTTATAATGTAAATCTATTCCAACGCCATGGCAGTAGGGTATTGGACCTAGGGGGAGACTTATTCTGATATTTATCATAAAATCACCTTCTACATCTGTATGTTTTAATTTAAAATCCATACAGAACCATCACTACCATACTTAATCAATGAAGTCTCTTTCTAGGGAAGGCTGTCTTACAGGTACACAAAGTGTGGAAATAAGAGATAGCTGAGGACTATGCAATAAAGTTATACGCACTTGAAAATATCTCAAAATAATTGTACTTTGTAAGATATAAGTTGAAATGAATGTTAATCTGGGAGATGAAAGAGTCTACTGATACTCAAATCTTTATGTTAGAATATTGAGTTTAGTGATTCACTTTAAGTCCTCTGTGATTGTAGCCCCAATAATTTCTGGACTGGAAAATGATGTGATAATGATTTGTTATTCAATGGGTTACCATCTCATGAGCTGACTGGACATTGAACAATATCATAGTTACTTTCAAAGCTCAATAAAATTTCTAAACCATGCTGTAATAAGCATTTTTTTTTATTGTCTTCATCACATCCTTGTTTGTTAGGCCATATTCATTTATAATATGTCAAACAAACAGAGGATAACTTTGCAAGCCTTAAAATTTTAGAGGACAAACAGGACAAAGAAGACAGATACCATGAAAATCTCAGTGACAATTAGATGGCAAACACATATGGAGAGCTGCATGAAAACACAAGAAGGGAGAAAAAATGCAGGCTATGTTTCATATCTAAAAATTTAGAGAAAAAGAAGCAGTCTTTTTGCTAATGCTTTATTTTGGTAAGATATGACAATAGTGCCAACAAGCTCACAGGTAAGTTTTGTAAACTAACATGTGAGAGTATGAGTTCAGTGAACAGCACATTCATGTTAAAGAATCAATGACAGCTCAAGAATGGGACGTAGTCACTGGCAAAGAAGAAGCCTCCTGAAGACTACAACTTTTTAGAAAAGATGATTATGGATATTCATAAATTAGCCACAGCCCACTTTGACAACATGGTTTAATCATCTATATACCCTGGATCCAGAAAGATGTCTCAGTGGTCAAGAATATATACTGATAATACAGTTCATGTCCTCACAACACACTGGGCAGCCCATAACTGACTGCAACTCCTTTTCCAAAAGATTCAACACACTCATCTGACTTCCATGGGCATTGCACTCAAGGTCACAAACCCACACTCTGACATACACCTAATAATTAGAGATAGAATGTTCTTTAATAAAATACACACAAAGAGAAATTACCTTATGCTACCGACCACCGTGGGCGGGGGTCGTAGCTTTCCGATCCAAGGC
>CAJQZJ010000309.1:3862102-3920806 GCA_907164525.1 Lophiomys imhausi | reverse complement strand
GTCACACAGCGGTCGTAGCCTGCACTGCTGGCGAGGCGGGTGTGGCAACCTTATACATCCTGTGAAGGGAATGACTCTACCCTCAAATTCTCTTTCCTTGCAGTTTGTGAATAACAGTAGAGAAAGGAAATCAAAAGGACACACTCAGATGTCATTGCAATACTTCCAAAAGGAAATACAGCCGGGGTAGGGGAAGTTATCTGACTGTAGTCAACAGAGCTCATGTTAGAGACAGCCCCTGGTCTAATTGCTAGGGGTCTCACATAAATACCAAGCTGCCCCTCAGGTCCATTATTGTTGGGGACCTAGGTTCAGTCCATACATGCTCTTTGGCTGATAGTTCAATCTCTGTGAGGCCCCATAGGCCTAGGTTAGTTGCCTCTGTTGGTCTTGTGTGTCGTTCTTTTCTCCTTCTGGGTGCCTCTGTTCTTCCTACAACTCTTCCACAAGACTCTCAGGTCTCCGTCCAATGTTTGGCTGTGGGTCTCAGCATCTGTTTAGATCCTTTGCTGGGTAGAGCTCCTCAGAGGACAGTTATGCTATGATCCTGCCTCCAAGCATACCAGAATATCATTAGTAGTAACAGGGGTTAGGTCCTTCCCATAGGGTGGGTCTCAAGTTGGGCCAGTTATTGGTTGGCTATTCTCTCAATATCTGCTCCATATTTGTCCCTACACATCTTTTAGACAGGGTAGAGTTTCATTCAAAGAATTTGTGGGTGGGTTGGTATCTCACTTCCTCCTATCTATTTCATTATTATAATATTAGAAATTCAATAAATAAAGAATTTAAGAAAAATAGTTTGGTGGTTTGTCTGTGGGGTGTATTGCTATAATGAGTGAGAAAGAATTTTTATGTGGATTAACTTTCTCATAGTATCCTTTACATTTTATTTCTTCGTCTGTAAATAAGAGGATTGAACAAAGGGATGACCAAGCTGTAAAACAACATGACTATCTTAACAAGGAGCAGTGAGCTGTTCAACTTGAGCACACAGTACAGAAAGAGAATAATCCCAATGGCAGAAGGAGATGGCAGTCAGGTGAGGGAGGTTGCAGATGGATAAAGTTTTTTGGAATGTCCCTTTAGTATGAATCTTGATGATAGTGATGAAAATGACAGCACAGGAAACAATGATGATCAGGAGGCTACAAATCTCATTGAACATACAAATTGACAAGTATGCCATCTGGCTGAAGGAAGAATCATAATAGGTTGGAGAGAGGATGGCATAATACTCACAAAAGTGGTTAATGGTGGTTGATCTACAGTAAGATATGGCAAAAGAAAATATGTGAGTGTAGAGGTACAGATTCATCACCATAGGTGAGTTGCAGTTACTAGGAGAGAACAGAGTATATGTGACATAGACATTGTGTAGAGAAGAGGGTTACAAATGGCCACAAAGTGAGCATAGGCCATGACTGCTAACATGAAGGTTTGGTAACCAGAGAAACACAGCCACTGTAAAATTGGGTTATGCATCCTTTGAAGGACGTAGATCTGTTCTCTGTTATCAGAAAGTCAAACAGTATCAGTGGAATAATACTGGTGTAATACAGATCAACAAAGGGTAAATGGTTGAGGAAAAAGTATGGAGTTTGGCACTGATCCTGATGACCAAAACCATCCCTAGTTGGAGACAGAAAAATATATCTTAATTCATGGCACAACATACACCAACATGAATATAAAAAAATAGCTTGGTTGTTAATAATAGATTGTTTCTTAATCAATTGGGGAAAAGCATCATCTCACTTAATATACACCAAGAAGTCATGAACAACTCAATGTAAATGCTTTAATGTTATCACTCAGTGATAACCAAATTTGGGGATCACAGAGAGTGTTGTAAGCCATAATGAATCAAGCCACAGCAATCTTGAGCAAGTATTTACCATGAACTAAAAACAAAACAACAAAGAAAACAGTTTCCCAATTATGAGATAATTAACTCAAGTCACAAAATCATATGGGAAACTTACATAGGTTGATTAACTGTAGTAGAAAAATACAAACACCTTATAGCAGCCATTGTGGAGTCTAAAATATATAAATTTATTGCTGTAAATATGGCATCAATACTAATAAAAGCACCATGGTACTGTTGTAGAAACAGACCAGTGGTTCAATGAAATCAAATAGAAGACCCAGAAATAAACCCACATACCTACGGTCACTTAATTTTTGACGAAACCATAGAATTGAATTAGGAAAGCAACTTCAACAAATGATATCTAACGGGATGTCAGCAAGTAGGAGGATGCAAATCGGCCCATATTTATCACACTGCACAAAACTTAACTCCAAGTGATCAAAGACCTCAACATAAAACTAGACACACTCTAAATCTAATAGAAGAGTGGGAAAAGCCTCAAACTCATGGGCATAGGTGAAAACATCCTGAACAGAGCAGCAATAGCTCAACCTTTAAGACCTTATGAAACTGAAAAGCTTCTGTAAGGCAAAGGATACTCTCAGTAGAATAAAAAAGCAGCCTACAAATGGGAAAAGATCTTTACCAGCCCCACAACAGAAAGAGGACTAATACCCAAAATATATAAAGAACTCAAGAAATTAAACACCAAGAAACCAAATAATCCAATAAAAAAATGGGGTACAAAACTAAAGCAAGAATTCACAAAAGAGGACTTTCTAAAGCCTGAGAGGCACTTGAAGAAATACTCAACATCCTTAGTCAGCAGAGAATTGCAACTAAAAATGACTCTGAGATTCCATTTCATACCGGTCAGAATGGCTAAGATCAAAACACTCAAGAGATAGCACATATTGGCCAGGATGTGGAGAAAGAGGTACACTCCTCCATTGCTGGTAGGTGTGCAAACCTGTAAAATCACTTTGGAAATCCATATGGCAATATCTTAGAAAATTGAGAATAGTTCTACCTCAAGACCCAGCCATACTACTCCTGTGCATATATCCAAAGATTCTCCACCAAACCACAAGGACATTACCTTAACTATGTTCATAGCAGCTTTATTTGTAATAGACAGAAACTGTAAACAACCCAGATGTCCTTCAACTGAAAAATGGTTTTAAAAAAAAGCGCAAAATGTAGTACATTTAACAATGGAATACTATTCAGCTATCAGAAACAAGGAAAACATGAAATTTGCAACCAAATTGATGGATCTAGAAAAACTCAGTCTAAGTGAGCTAATTCAGACCCAGAAAGATACACATGGTATGTACTTTCTTATAAGTGGATATTAACCATATAGCATCGCTATATGTAATATATGTAACTGGACCTTACATATATTAAGCTCCTCTAACCCACAGAATCAAACATACAAGAACCTGGCATAACTATCCTATGAAAAACTCCACCCAGCAGTGAGTCATGGATCCTGTTGCTTGTTAGGGAAATACCTTATCCTAGATGAGTGGCCATATGAAGCCCCAGTACAAGGGGATACTCTTAGCCCTCATGTGACTGATGAACTGAAGGGGTTTGAATTGTGTGGGGTTCTCTTCATTTGAAGAGAAGGAGAGGATGGAGATGAAGAAGATTGAGGGAGGGAGGGAGGAAGGGAAGGAGAAAGGAGGGAGGGACATGCAGGGGATTAAAAAGGGGATATATCTTTGATAGTGATGTAACTTGAAATATAAATTAATAAAAAAGAAAATATGAGATCTCTAAAAAATTACATCTTGTATTATTAACTTGTTTCATTTTCTAAAATAAATTAATAAAAAACTGTCTGTAATATTATTTGTCTTTAACCTGTCATTTTAAGCTAATTGTTCATCTTATAAGAAAGCTGATTTTGCACATACATATTTATTTGTCAATCCCTTGAAAAATAATAATTGAGTGTTTTGGTAAGTTACGTTAAAAAAACCTAGGAAAAATTTTAGGGGTTACCTTAAAGTTTGTCCTCTTTTATAGTATATTTTAGGCATAAAATCCCAAATCTTATTTTGTTAAATCATTGCCTTAATGTGTGTCTTGGATTGTACCTTTTTCCAGAATTACAACTTGAATTTAGACATTTCATCAGATCGAATATAAGATTTTACTGCTTACTTACTAATTTTCCCAAAAAGGATTCAATTGTCTATCAAGTTATCACTGTTTTAATGAGTATTTTTCTCAATTATTTTACGATATTTAATATGACATTAAATTTTATGAGATTTCTGATGGTGTCTTAATGGTCTCCTATATGTAGGGTCTTATCATTTGCAAATACAAATATTAGATTTATTCTTTTCCTATATTTTAGAGAGAGAGAGAATTTATAGCCACAACATTTTTGTTGTTGTTGTTTGTTTATTACTTCAAATTACATCTCCATCACAGTGCCCTCTTTCCACCCCTCCTGGATCCACCCTCCCACCCACTCCTCCCTCTCCCACCCATCTCACTCCTCTGATGTGGAGTCTCCACACACATCAACCCCTATCATTTCAACAGTCACATGAGGGCTAAGAGCTTCTTCTTGCACTGGGGGCTTCCATAGTAGCACCGCTAGGGCAAATTGTCTCATTAATAGGTAACAAACTCTATTTTCCTGATCCTTTGATATGTTGGTTGTAGGATAGTTATCCTGTACTATACGGCTAAAATCCAATTATAAGTGAGTAGAAGCCGTGTGAGTCTGAGTTAGCTCACTCAGAATGATCTTTCCTAGTTCTATCCATTTGGCTGAAAATTGCATGATTTCCTTGTTTCTGATAACTGAGTAGTATTCCATTGTGTAAATATACCACAGTTTTTTATCCATTAGTCACTTGAGGAATATCTGAGTTGTTTCCAGTTTCTAGCTATTACAAATAAGGCTTGTATGAACATAGATAAGGATATATCCTTGTGGTTTGGTGAGGAATCATTTGGGTGGATACCCAGAAGTGGTATGGCTAGGTCTTGAGGTACGGCTATTCCAAGTTTTCTAAGATATCACCAGACTGATTTCCATAGTGGTTGTACAAGCTTGCACTCCCACCACAAACCATTCTCCAAAACCTTGCCAGCATGTGCTGTCATTTGAGGTTTTGATCTTAGCCATTCTGACCAGTGTGAGATGGAATCTCAGAGTTGTCTTGAGTTGCATTTCTCTGATGATTAAGGATGTTGAGCATATCTTCAAATGTCTCCCTGCCATTAGAGAGTCCTCCTTTGTGAATTCTCAGTTTAGCTCTGTTTCCCAAGTTTTGATTGGATTATTTGGTTTCTTGGTGTTTAATTTATTGAGTTCTTTATAAATTATGGGTATTGCCCTTCTGTCAGAAGTGGGGTTAGTAAAGAACTTTTATGAATCTGTAGGTTGCCATTTTGTTCAAATGACAGTGTTTTTGCCTTCAAGAATCTTGTCAGTTTCATGAGATCCCATTTATTGATAGTTGGTCTTAGAGCCTGAGCTGTAAGACCTGAAGGTGTTCATCAGTCATAGGAGTTCTCTCGTGGAATTTTTGGGGTAACTTATATTATTATCATATCATCTGCAAATAGGGATAATTTGACTTCTTTGTTTCCAATTTGTATTCCCTTGATCTCCCTTAGTTGTGTTATTGCTCTAGCAAGAACTTCAAGTACTATGTTGAAGAGCTATTGGTATTCTGTTCAGGAAGTTATCTCCTGTGGCAATGAGTTTGAGGCTTTTCCCCACTTTCTCTTCTACTAAATTTAGTTTGTTGTGCTTTATGTTAAAGTTTTTTATCCACTTGGACTTAAGTTTTGTGCAAGGTGGTAAGTATGGGTCTAATTACATTCTTTTACATGTTGACATCCAGTTATACCAGCACCATTTTTTGGAGATGCTGTCCTTTTTCCATTGAAGGTTTTGGCTTCTTTGTCAAATATTACGTAAACATACATAGCTGGGTTCGTTCATGGGTCTTCAATTTGATTCCATTAATCCACTGGTCTGTTTCTATACAAGTACCATGCTGTGTTTATTAGTATTGCTCTGTAGTATAGCTTTAAATCTGGGATGGTGATATCTCCAGATTTTTTTTTTTATTGTACAGTGTTGATTTAGCTATTCTGTTTTTTTTTTTGTTGTTGTTGTTGTTGTTATTCCATATGAAGTTACAATTTGTTTTGTCCAGGTCTATACAGAATTGTGTTGGTATTTTGATAGGAATTGCATTTAATCTCTATATTGCTCTTGGCAGAATGGCCATTTTTATTATGTTGATCCTACTTATCCATGCAAGGGAGTTCTCTACTTCATCTGATGTTCTCTTCAATTTTTTTCTTCAAGGTCTTGAAGTTCTTGTCATACAGGTCTTTCACTTGCTTGGTTATATTGTTTGTGGCTATTGTGAAGGATGTTGTTTCCCTAATTTCTTTCTCAGCCCATTTATCTTTTGTATAAAGAAGGGCTTCTGAAATTTTGAGTGAATTTTGTATCCAGCCACCTTGCTGAAGGTGTTTATCAGTTTTAGGAGTTCTCTGGTGGAATTATGGGGCCACTTATGAATACTATCATATTGTCTGCACATAGGGATAATGTGACTTCTTTGTTTCCAATTTGTATCCCCTTGATCTCCTTTAGTTGTTTTATTGCTCCAGCAAGAACTTCAAGTACTATGTTGGAGAGATATGGTGAAAGTGGGCATCCTTGCCTTGTCCCTGAGTTTAGAGGAAATGCTTCAAGTTTCTCTCCATTTAATTTGATGTTGGCCACTGGATTGCTGTATATTGCCTTTATTATTTCTAGGTATGGTCCTTGTATGCCCATTCTCTCCAGAACTTTTAGCATGAAGGGGTGTTGGATTTTGTCAAATGATTTTTCAGCATCTAGTGAGATTATCATGTGTTTTTTTTTCTTTCAACTTATTTATAGGATGAATTTCGTTGATGGATGTTCATATGTTAAACCATGCCTGCATTCCTGAAATGAAGCCTACTTGATCATGGTGTATGATACTTTTGATGTGCTCTTGGATTCAGTTTGCTAGTATTTTATTAAGTATTTTTGCATCTATGTTCATGAAGGAAATTGGTCTGAAGTTCTCTCTCTTTACTGTCTTTGTGTGGTTTAGGAATCAGGGTGACTGTGGCCCCATAGAATGTGTTTGGCAGTGTTCCTTCTGATTTTATTTTATGGAAGAATTTGAAGAGTATTGGCATTGGCTCTTCTTTGAAGGTCTGGTAGAATTCTGTGCTGAAACCATCTGGCCCTGGACTCTTTTTCGCTGGGAGATTTTCAATGACTGTTTTAATTCCTTAGGGGTTACAATACTGTTTAATCTGTTAACCTGATCTTGATTTAATTTTGTTAGGTGGAATCTATCAAGACAATTGTATATTTTACTTATGCTTTCAAATTTAGTGGCGTGCAGATTTTTTAAGTAAGCCCTAAAGATTCTCTGGATTTCCTCAATATCTGTTGTTATTTCTCCATTTCCATTTGTTATTGTATTGATTTGGATTTTTCCCCCTCTGCTTTTTAGTAAATTTGGCTAAGGGTTTGTCTATTTTGTGGATTTTTCTCAAAGAACTAACTCTTGGTTTCATTGATTCTTTGAATTGTCTTTTTGTTTCTAAGTTGTTAATTTCAGCCTTAAGTTTGATGATTTTATTCCTTCTGCTCCTCTTGGGAGTTTTTACTTCTTTTCTTTCCCTTTCTTCCAGTTCTACTGTTAATTTGCTAATATGAGCTGTCATAATTTTCTTTTTGAAGGCACTTTTGAAGGCTATGAACTTTCCTCATAGCACTGCTTTCAGTGTGCCCCATAGGTTTGGGTATGTTGTGCCTTCATTGTCATTGGATTTTAAGAAGTGTTTGTTTTATTTCCTTTATTATTTCTTCCCTGACCCAGTGGTCATTCAGTAGAGAGTCGTTCAGTTTCAATGAATGTGTAGGCTTTCTGTTTTTTTCTGTTGTTATTGAAGTCCAGCTTTAATCCATTGTGATCTGAAAAGATACAAGGGGTTATTTCAATTTTTTTATATCTGTTGAGGCTTGCTTTGTGTCCAACTATATGGTCGAATTTGGAGGAGGTTCCATGAGGTGCTAAAAAGAAGGTGTATCTTTTTGTGTTTAGAAACATATTCTATAGATATCTGTTAGGTCCATTTGGTTAATGACCTCTGTTACACTCATTATTTTTCTGTTTGGTTTCTTTCTTGATGACCTATCCATTATTGTGAGTGGGGTGTTGAAGTCTCCTACTACAAATGTGTGGTGATTAATGTGAGGTTTAAGTTTTAGAAGAGTTTCTTTTACAAATGTGGGTGCCCTTTTACAAATTTGGGGCATAGATATTCAGTATTGAGATATCATCTTGATGAATTTTCCTTTAACGGGCATGTAGTGTCCTTCCCTATCTATTTTTATTAACTTCAGTTGAAAGTCTATTTTATTTGATATTAGGATGGTTACTCCACCTTTCTTCCTAGGCCCATGTGCTTGAAAAAGCTTTCCCTACCCCTTTACTCTGAGGTAGTGTCTATCTTTGTTAGTTAAATGTGTTTCTTGTATGCAGCAACGAAATGTTGGGTCTTGTTTACAGATCCAGTCTGCCTGTCTCTTTTTTATTGGGGATTTGAGTTCACTGATGTTGATGGATATTAATGACCAAAGGTTGTTATTTCCTGTTATTTTGATGTAGGTGGTGATTGTGTGTTTCTTTTGGTTTAGCTGCAGTGGAGTTTTTTGCTTCCTCTGTTTTCATGGGTATAGTTTTCTTCTCTGGGTTGGACTTCTCCTTCTAGGATCTTCTGTAGGGGTGTGTTTGTGAGTAGATACTGTTTAAATTTGGTTTAGTCATGGAATGTCATGTTTTCTCCATCTATGTTGATAGAGAGTTTTGCTGGGTATAATAGTCTGGCTGGGCACCTATGTTCTCTCAGGGATTTTAGGATGTCTTCCCAGGCCCTTCTGTCTTTTAAAGTTTCTAAGGAGAAGTCAGGTGTAATTCTGATGGGTCTGCCATTATATGTTGTTACTTGACCTTTTTCTCTTACAGCTTTTAATATTTTTTCTTTGTTGTGTACATTTGGAGTTTCAATTAATATATGGCGAGAGGAATCTCTTTTCTGGTCTAATCTGTTTGGTGTTCTGTATGCCTCTTGGAATTGTATTGGCATCTCTTTCTTTAGGTTATGGAAGTTTTCTTCTATGATTTTGTTGAAGATGTTTCCTGGACCTTGAAGTCAGGAGTCTTCTCTTTCTTCTATGCCAATAATTCTTAGGTTCTGTCTTTTCATTGAATCCTTGACTTCTTGGATGTTATGGTTAAGAACTTTTTTAGTTTTCTCATTTACTTTGGTTGTTGTACTGATTTCTTCAATAGAGTCTTCCATGCCCGAGATTCTGTCTTCCATCTCTTGTATCCTATTTTTGATACTCATGTCTGTAGTTCCTGTTCTCTTCCCTTGATTTTACACCTCCAGGATTACCTCTGTTTGTGTTTTCTTTATTGCTTGAACTTCCAATTTCAAATCTTGAACAATTTTATTTTTGATGTTTCCTTCTTCTATTTGCCTGTCTTTGCAAATCTTTCAAATCTTTTGAATCTTTCATTACTTTGTCTCTTTCCTGTTCATGTTGAGTCACTTTGGCTTGGACATCTTTAATGGTATTCTCCATTGCTTTCATTTGTAAAACTGAGGATTCTTTAAATTCTTTCAGAGATTTAATTTCTTCTTGTAAGGACTCTATCACTTTCCAAAGAATAGATTTATCATCATTTTCATGTGTTTCAGCTGTGGTAGGATGGTCAGAGCTTGCTGTACTAGCATAGCTTAATTTTGTTGGAGTCATATTTCCCTGACTTTTGTCAGTTCTGTTCTTTCACTGGCCTTTTCCTATCTGATTGTTCTTAGCTCTTTGTTCCTGGTACCTTATGGGCTTGGTGCCAAGAAATGAGTTTTGAGTTAGAGGCTGTATAACTTGGTGATCTTTAGCTCTCCACAAGGTGGATGGAGCCTTGTTTGGGGACAGGTTCTCAGTATGTCTCCCACAGCTCAACCCTTATTGTTGTGTCCCAATTGGGAACTCAGGTCAGAGGTTGTGGTGGGATGTGTTATTCCTATCTGCAGTTTCCTAAGATCCAACTGGTCTTCTTAGTGATGTTGATGCAGGTTGGCAGGCCACAGACTGTATGCTTGAGCTGAAGCTCCCCTGCAGCTCATGCATCGGGACCATGATCGTGGTCCTCCCAATCTGCTCTCAGGGGATTCCTGGGTTCAATGTATGCCTTATAGCCAGAAGCACTGTGATCTGGTACAGCCCACATCACCCAAGCAATGAGCAATGGTTTGGGGTTGTTTCACTGTTCCCAAGTAAGAGCTCTCTGTGTTGTAGCCTGGGTATTCAGCTGAGGGGCAAGACAGGTGCAGTCAGGGAATTCTGATGTGGAATTCACACCCTCTCCCAGTGCTTGGATGCAGGGATGCTCAGCTTCCCTTTCCCAGCCAGAATCACTGTGTTCCAGTGCAGTCTGCCTGTGCCGAAATGGCTTCTTGCAGATCCCCTACATCTGGGGTGTCAGGATTGTGGTTGTGGTTCTTCAATGCTATTCTCCAGGGGGGAGGGGTTCAAGATCATCCTGTGCTTCTCAGTCAGAAGTTCTTTGGGTCCATGCAGCTCACCTTTTTGGGCCACACACAATAGTCCAGAACTGCTTACTGCTCCAGACCGAGATCTAAATGCTGGAAACTGAGGCAGTAGACTGAGAGCACTCCCAAAGTGGGTGTGGGCAGAGAGTTCACAAAGCACCCTGAGCACTTGGTCTCAGGGAGGATCTCAGCGGCCTTTTCCCTGTCAGAGGTGCTGTGTTCCAGTGTAGCCCATCTGGGTGCTTCTAACAGATTCCCTGTACCTAGGGTATCAGGACTGTGAGCATTGTCTTCCCAAGCTACACTTAGGGGGGTCCCAGGATCAGCCTGTGCCTCTCTGTCAGTAGTTCTGTGGTCGGAAGCCACCTGCCCCCTCAGGTAGCATGCCACAGTCCAGGACCCTTTCATTGCTCTGGGCGGAGTTCTAGATGCACTAGACTGAGGCTGTAGACTGAGTGACCTGCTGAAATGAGCACAAGCAGAGAGTTCCAATATGGAGTTCACTCAGAGAGTCTCAGCTGCCTTTTCCCTGCCTGGATTGTAGTGTTCCACAGCAGCCTGCCTGTGTTGGCAGGAGCTTCCACCAGACCCCCGGTAGTCAGGCAGGGGAGTTCCAATTTTTACTCTATATCCTGCCCACAGTGCTCTTGGGCTCAGGGAAGCTCAGCACCTGCCAGCTGGATCCCTCAGTTACACATAAGCCAGAGTCCACCATACTGTACATCCCAGGGAGAGTTGCCCTCTGTCTTAGTGTAGGGGCTCTGCTGGTATTTTCCTGGGTGTCTGAACACCTGCACAGATGCTGTGGGTACTGGAAACTGAGGAACTCCTCTGTTTGGAGGTTGAAACCGCCAGCTGGTGTCCTGAAATGATCCCATATGCCATCTCTTCCACTGTGGCAGTGAGTGCAATCTCCCAATGGGAAGGACTCCCTGTCCTGTGCCTGGCAACTCCAATCCTCCAGTGTCTGTATTTCCAGAACTGAGTTATTTATTGTTCCTGGCTTTGCTGGGCAAGCCCAAATAGGCTTGTGCTTCACAAACTGTCCTTCAGCAGGAGTATATCTCTGCAGTCGTCCACTCGGCCTTCCTGTTCATCAGAATATGTCTGACTTAATTGACACCATCTTACCCACTCTGCCACATCATTTTATATCTGCTAGAACTTGAATCTTTAAATTTTATTTATTTATTATTGTTTTTTTTTTTTGAGACAGGGTTTCTTTGTGTAGTAACCCTGGCTGTCTTGGACTCCTTTGTAGATCAGGCTGGCCTAGAACTCACAGAGATCTGCCTGCTTCTGCCTCCCAAGTGCTACTATTAAAGGCATGCACCACTACTCCTGGCTTATTAATTTTATTTTTATTGAAAATAGATTCTTCTTTCTTTCCACACATCTTGATCACAGTTTCTTTTCCCTCCACTCCTCTCAAACCCCTCTCCTCCATATCTGCTCCTCTTCTCTTTCCTTTTCAGAAGTCATTGGGCCTTCAAGAGACTGACAGCCAAACAGAACAAAATAAGATATGATAAGACAAGGGAAAACCCTCATATTAAGTCTGGATTCATCTTGTTTTACATTTGGAAGATCATAAGCATTAAGAAATGTATGTATTATTTTCAATTTTATTAAAATGTGTGTTTTCAATTATTCCCTAACAGGTCTCTGAATTTCATGTTGTAATATTTCATTGACTCTATGTATTTTATTTTTTCTATTTATTTAATCTTCACCTCACTTACATCCAAAGAAGTAAAATGAAAGATGTATAGATAGACTCTTTGTATTTCACCACACTAAAGGTCCAGTGGACTGTTATTTTTTTGTCCGAGACTTGATTTTCCTGTTGAATATCTATATATTCTACATTTTGAAATATGATATGTTCACTATCAATACTGAATAGAAATACTAATGCAATGTTTAGGTTTTTACAAGAATAATATAAAACAAAAATCACATGTAATAGTTTCATATTTCAGTTCTTAAACTATAATCCTTCAAGATCACAATTAAGAAAACATCCTTAATTTTCAAGTCCCTAAGGTCTTTATAACATATGACATATTTTAGTGTTGGATTTATTTTTCATACATGATATTATTTATGACATATGTATTTTTAAAATATGTGGGTGCTAAGTAAAATTTCCTAGGAAGAAGTCAATAGCATTTACGCACCCCAGCTTGGTCCCTGACAACAGAAAATCAAAACAAAACAAAACTTAACAATCCTTCATGTCTATGTTAATGAGCCAATAAATTAACTGGCCTTACTTAAAGGAAAGTGGGTGAAGGGTTACTTATAGAGCAATGGGTGGCTTGAAATCATAGCCAGAAAGCTCACTTGAACATTCATGATGGTTCATAAGAGCTTTGTGGGAGCTACCTGGTGACCTTGTAGACAGTGGCCCCTGCAGAGTTTTGCCTTCTCCCCCCCCCCCGCCCCCGCCTCAGAATTTCTGTTACTTATCCAACCTTGGGAAGGACCTTGTCATACTTCCTGAGATGACTGAACATACTAAGTTCCTTTATCTTCCTGAGCATCCTTCTGTGTGGGATGCCTAAGTCTTATGAATTGCATTAGCTTCTTACGTATTAAAAACCAGTTTCCTTTATCCATGAATGGATGTTTCGATTCGAAGTAAATAGCTACAGAACAGTTGAAAATGTAAAATATGAAACAACCGAATGTTTTCATATCTGTTTTTAATATCAAAATGCTTACCCTGAGTACTTATGCCATGGAAAGACTACAACATTAAATAGATCATTGAAGTACTAATGTATTTAGAAGAAATTCGTTTCTATTATTCTATTAAGAGGGCAAACATAAAGATCAAAATGAAAATTAAAATAAACAAAAACCAAAAACAATAATTGCAACAAAAATATATCTTACTGAGGGAAAACCTATTGGTTCCTGTTCTACCTTCTTTATATTTCCTTATCAAACTTTCCTTAACTCACACTTAAAAAAAAAAATCTGTCACAGTCATTGTTACTAAAAAGTTTCCAAAAATAAAATAAGAGAAATGAATTCATGATGCATACTGAGAAAGAGCTGATGCTGACTTCAAAATGATACTTCAAAGAATTTGTAAGTCTTGTGGTAGAATAGATATCCACAGACAGAAGCTCTGCATCAGAGTTCCCACATCATTAGTATATAAACCAAAGCCAAGAAATAGAAACACATAGTTTAGATAGACAGACCATGGTATATTCTTTCCATAGAATACCATGAAACAGTGAGCTAGAGAGATGAATCTACTTGAAGGCAAGCATAAAATTTAATATCTATGAATTTCAACTTCAGACAAAATTAAAATTTATATTTCCAAACATAAAATTATAAGTTGTAGTACAAGCCAAAATTTAAGGTTGTCAACTTTTACCACAGATTTCATTATTGTATATATATTCACTAGAAAAGTTCTGATGCATTATGTACAAGTGAGGAGTTTGAAAATGTGGTAATATATAGGCTTTTATTGCTGGAGGAAAAAGCAGAGAGGGGAAAGGAGCAGAGGAGAATCTGAGAGGAGAGCAGAGAGACAAGTTGGGGAGGAGGGGGATACTAAATATCCAGAAAGGAAATGTGAAAGTATTTTTAAAAATGTTAAATGCATACATTCCTTAGGCAGCTAAATTTGAACACTGTGACTGGCATTCCTAAGGGTCAGAATTTGGTCATGACACCTTCAATAAACTAGTTTCAACCATCCTCCTTTAAAATGTCAATAAAACATATAATAAGTGAAACAAATAAGTGATAATGAGAAACACTAAAAGGAGATTTATTTAATAGGGTTACATTGGGAGAGTGAGAAGAGATCCCTTGACTCATCCCCAAATCCATCTTCAAGATCCTAGCGGGAGGTGTAGATGGTCTGCCAAATAAGAATACTTTTCAAGGTGTGGTTATATCCATGACTGTCTCATTATTCTCTTGACTAAAGCTTCTCTTGGGAGCAGATCTGACAAGTGCTAAATCCCTTCCTAGAAGATAAACCCTCCCCCTAGCCCTGCTGGCCTTTTGTTCCTGTTAGTCTGAGACTCCTAAAGGAGATTTCAGTTCTTGGGGTGTTTTCTTTCAATAGTTGGATAGATAAAAGAAGGAGTATGAGCGTTTTGTAGAATACCTCTGTGCTTGTATGGACCATTATAATTCCAATAAAGAACAATTGGCTAGCTTGCTGCATTCACTTCCTAAATTGTATGAGAATTCTCTCTTTTGAAGAAAGGTTATTTAAATAAATGATAGTCTGTATAGCTAATATTAAATGGATTTTTCATCGAAACATTGCTCAATAAAGCAGAAAGCAAAGAAAACCACAATTGAAGGCAAATTCTAAACTGCATAGTACTAAGGAAATCCATCAGAGAAATGGGAAAATATCTTAAAGCAGTGCTTATGGAAACTGAATAACAAAAATTCAAACAGTTTGTGAAGAGTTGCTCAATATCTTAGTTTAAAATAGACAAACTGTGGCCAAACCTGCTCCAGAATATCTTAAAAATCACCAAAGTAACAACACGGCATGAAACAAAACTGATGAAACGTCTCAAAGTGAGCGTACATAGACAACATGCATGATATTTTACTCTAGCTACAGCCATAGTAAAAGTAAATACATTGAAGTTGAGTAAGTAAATGTGGTGAGGATCTGAGAGCAATTGAGGGAGGAAAAACATGATTAAAATATATGAAAAAACATAAAAATGAATACATTCATTTACCTAATAGAGTTTAAATTTATGTCCAAAATAATTCTATATTTTCTGACACATTAAATCATTTATATTACTCATATTTTGGGCATCAAATAATATCTCAAATCATATATGTAACAACAAACAATTTTAAGACAAATTCAAATTAATAAATGTGAATGTATAAACATCAAAATATAATTCTCTAATTTTTTATAAGATATCTGGGATAAAATTTAAAAATCTGTGCTGCTGCTTCAAAACAATAAAAATCTTTATGGATATGATTAGGAAATTTGCACTTGTGGTTTTGTGTGTCTTTGTGTGTGTGCATGTGCATGCAATTATACATCTATATGTATATATACATGTAAATGTATTTATATGTGTGTGTGTGTTTATCTATAGTGAGTGAGATACCAGTTTCATGTGAATCAATTTCTTCACAGTGTCCTTTACATCCTTATTTCTTAGACTGTAAATTAGAGGATTGAGCATAGGGATGACCATGCTGTAAAATACAGTGGCTACCTTAACCAAGAGCAGTGAGCTCTTCGACTTCAGAACACAGTAGAGAAGGACAATGACCCCATGACAGAAGGAGATGGCAGTCAGGTGGGGGGCGCAGGTAGAGAAGGCTTTTTGTAGTGCTCCTTTAGTAGGAATCTTGATGACAGTGATGAAAATGACAAGATAGGAGACAATGATGATCAAGAGGCTGAAAGCCTCATTGAATGTGCATATGATTAAGCATGCCAACTGGCTAACTGTAGTATCAGAACAAGATATAGAGAGAATGGCAGAATGCTCACAACAGAAATGATTTATAATGTTTGGCCCGCAGTAAGAATGTTGCAGAAGAAAATGTGTGAGGATGGAGGAACAAAGTCCACCCCAGAGGTAACTTCCACCTACCAGGAAAGCACAGAGTTTAGGAGACATTGAAGTTGTGTAGAGCAGAGGATTACAAACAGCCACAAATCTGTCATAGGCCATGACTGCCAACATAAATGTTTGTGCCATTACAAAGGTACATCCAAAGAAAAACTGTGTTAGGCATCCTTCCTTGGAGATTGTCTTGTCTTCTGTAATCATGATATCTAGGAGCTTAGGGATATTAACACAGGTATAGCAAAAGTCAACAAAGGATAGGTGGCTGACAAAAAAGTACATGGGATTGTGGAGTTTGGGATTAATCCTGATGATTAAAATCAGACCCAGGTTTTCTAACACAGAAACAGTGTAGATGGTCAAGAACACAAGAAACAGAGGCACTTGAAGGCTTGGGTATTCTGGGAAGCCCAACAAGATAAAAATCATTCTGGCACTATGATCTCATCTTGAATCTGGCTCCTGTTCAAAGAAATCAAAGAGTTCAATCTGAGCAGATGTTCCGCATACAGAGAGTGAGTGTGAACAAATAAAGACATGCTTCCAAGATTGTTCTGTCCAATTCTCAGTAACAAGTGAGTGTTCTTTTTTACAGGTTTTGTGTCTCTTTTCTGCGATTTGAATCTTTTGCCGTTTGATCTTCTAATGCTCCCATGTGCCTTAGGCATTCATTTCCTCAGCTATCGAACAAGAAATGATTTTGTAAATTCTTTCACAAATTCTATACTTGCATTATATATTTATGTAAAAGCTGAATGTTTAAATTGTTTTGACTATTAATAAATCTCTCTCAAATATTTATAATACAAATATTTAAATAAGGTCAAAGAACAATATGAAAAATAAAAGAAAATTTGGGTAGACAGTGAAGAGTGAAGTTCACAAAAACAGAATATATTATACCTTTGAGTCTAAAATTGGGAATCTTGTGAATGTTCCACCCAGAAATTTATACTTTTTTAGAATGTCAGAAGACCATTGTTGTAGTACATTTCTGTTAGTTGTTTACTGAAAAGTAATTCCAATTCTTCATAATTACTGCATTTAGGCATTATTCTAATATCCTATACTCAATATTGCATAAAATTCTTTATATAGAAAACCCATTACATACCTCACAATCCTCTGATAAAAGTTATATTGAGGTTTTTAATTATGTTAATACCATTATGCCATCTACAAGGGATCCAGAAGTCTCCAAGGCTTAGCTCCTAATGAAGAATATCAGATATTTTTAAAGTTTAATTGTCTTGATAAAACACTTAGATTTAAGTATTTTTATCTATGTGTCTGTATGCCTAACTGCTTTCCTGTATATCCATAGATGTATCTTATAAAGGAAAATAAATTTATAATAGTGACTATGAACTACAAAATACACAAATATTTAAAAAACAGAATTTTATAGAGACAGAGATGATCATTTATCATGATGTTGGTAATAGTCCTGAAAGATATGACATTAATATATATGAAGACTCATAAGACTTACTGAGCTTCAGAAATTAGTGTAGACTCATAAATAGCAAATATTCTACCACATTTAACTTTAACTTGAAGGTTTCATTGAAATCCAAGGCAATTTTGAATATAAACTGAAATGCTTAGCACTGTATAAAGTCTTCATAGCTAAAGCAATTACGTAAGGAGCACATTTCTGAGGATCTCCCTGGACCAGTGCTCCAGGCCAACAGCAATGCTGGAACTCATGTGCCAACAACTGCTGCCTTTTACCAGAGATGAACAGAAGAGTTCTCTGTAAATGGTAGAACTTAAATAACTTCAACTGGAAAACATTACAGATTATGCTATATAAAACACTCTTACTACACAGAAAGCTTCAACAATCTGTCACAACAACAGTTGAAGTTCATCTTGAATTTCATGAAAATAGAGGACACAGTGTAGAAGTTAGCACACCTCAGACAGGTGAAGTAGCTGTGAACAGGTGCACCATGATTCTTGATTTTATTTTTGTTTTGTTTTGCTTTTTCTACGTGACTTATTTCATTGTTGTTCACATTGACATTGTAGCTATTATTTCATTATTGGTTATCTGATTATGGATACAAGAAACACAGTTTAGGGTCAAATAAGAAATTTGTAAAATACATCCCTCCCTTTTTCTCCTCCTTTACAACACTTCTCCAGTAGGTCCCAGTTGATACCAACATATGATTGACCTATGGATCCCCTTAAGATTCATCAACTCTCTTTAAAGTTATCTTGGTACAGTGCCAACATGCACACATCTGTAGCATGTCTTAAAAACTAATTTTGAGTTGTTTAGGAATCAAGAGGGTGTTCTAGATCTAAGAAGATGGTTATAATAGTGATGCAAGTTAGTATGAAAACTAAATCAGTTATAGAACTTTAAACTCATGGAGATGGTTAGAAGGTAGAAGGTTAAAGTCAGGGGCCAAATATGTATGAACTGGACATTGGGAAGGTATACTGGGCCATTTAACTCTCATAAATGTGGAATATTTAATTCTGCTGTTTTGTATAGAATTTACTGTTATAAGAGAAAGAACCATTTGTTGGAATGAAAAGAGAAGCTGTTGGGGGGGAACAGGGTGGAAGGGTGGGACAGGAAGGGGGAATAGGGAAGGGTTTGCGACTGAGATGTAACTTAAAAAAAATAAAGTACTTATATAAAAAAAAACTAGAATAGAATAGAATGACAGAATTTATCCCTTCCTCCATCAAAATCCTCCCATGATGTTTTAAAAATAACTCCTGTAATTTAAGTTTTCTGTTTGCCCACTCCAGTTACTGGGTCTGCAAATACAAACTCTGCTGTTAGTCTTTCTTACAGTGACACAGCATGTCAGTCTTCCAAGCAACAAACATTTTATACCTTCTGTCTTTCACTGACACTTGTAATTATATGTTTATTTTCTATCAGATCTGCACACGGTAACTTTTATACCCAATCCCTGACCAACTTTACTGGAAACACCAGGGTCTAGTGGAGACATCAATATGCTGCAACCAGTTACCTCTAATAATTGTCAGACAAACCCAACTACATAAAGCACATTAAATTTTGTTATTGTTGTAGACATTGACTTAGAATTGGAAAAATTATTACTTTCCTAATGTAATTATTAGATACAATTAAAGTAATAATTGAGATTTCAATGCAAACTCAAATATTTTAAACTTGTAAGAAATAATGTTTAATACCTTGTTTTAGTTCCTACTCAGTGAGATGGATAAAGCAGATACTAGTCTCAAAACAGTATTTCTTTGACAAGAATGTAATATTTCAAAATTTCCATGTGAAATAAAATACAATAATATGTATATATTTTTTTACTAATAATTCATCAGAAGCCCGGCAAACTTACCTTACAGGCTTACTTATTGATGTCATTTTTATTCAATTAAGTCAATTATTAAATTATTCCTGATACATAATTTTTTCAGTTTGATCCTTTCACAACTTACTAGTGACAGTTTCTTGCAAACTGGTAGCCTCCAAGGAAGCTATGAAACTTGATTTCTTCTCATTATAAAAGAAAGCCTTGGCCTGCTTTTTTTTTCAGAGTGTCTCTGAAGGGGAGACAAACTCACATGACAAATTTAACTGCCATGTTGCTTATTTTACAACTAACTGCATGGTCAGGAGGGAATGAAACCCTTGGGCCTTTTTATGATAATACTTGTGTACAAGAGACCATCCAGGTATTATTAACCTCTTGATTTCATTAGTAAGAGCCTATACCTTTTTGAAATAAGTTCAATGAATCACAGGCTATTTTCTTACATATGATTTGGGGATTATCTGCCTGTTTTTGCTTTATAAATTGTATTATCATCCTCATCTTAAATCTATATAGTTTCTTGATATTCTTTTAATATTTCCTTTGAACCCCTATTCTTGATGGCCATCGTTATGTCTCAGACACTACAAAATGACTAGGTTTCCTGAAGGGAGGGAGGAGATACAACTGTTGTCTTTGTTCATTGAGGTTGCTTCTGTAAGGTTCATGTTTTTCACCTGAATCCTTTTTAGAGCAAATGAGGTAAATTGGAAACTTAAAAAAAAATATTTGTTTATTCACTTTACATCCCAATCACAGCTCCCCCTTCTCTTCTCCTAGTCTCCCACCCTACACAGACCCTCCCCGCATACCCCTGCCCTTCTCTTTCTGTAATGGGGAGTCCTCCCCCTTTGGTACTAACCCACACTGGCACATCAAGTCCCTTTAGTACTAGTAGCAGAATAGGTACAGGAGAGGCCTCTCCCTCTGAGGTCAGGTAAGTGGGTCCAGTTAGGGGAACAGGATAAACATGCAGGCAATAGAATCAGAGACAGCTCCTGCTCCAGTTGTTGTGGAACCTGCATGAAGACCAAGCCACACATCTGCCACATATGTGCAGGGGAGCCTAGGTCCAGACCATATGTGCTCTTTGGTTGGTGGTTCAGCCAATGCAAGCCCAAAGGGTCCATATTAGTCGACTTTGTTGGTCTCCTTGTGGAGTTCTTGCCCCCTCTGATTCCCTCACTCCTTTCTCCAACTGTTCCACAAGACACAATCTAATGTTGCTCTATCTAATGTTTGGCTGTCGGTCTCTGCATCTTTTTAAATTAATTGCAGGGTAGAACGTCTTAGAGGACAGTTATGCTAATCTCCTGTCTGCAAGAATATCAGAATATCATTAATATTGTCAGGCATTGGTTCTTACGTATGGGATGGGTCTCAAGTTGGGTCAGAACTTAGTTGGCCATCCTCTCAGTCTGTGCTCTATCTTCATCCCCGCACCTCTTGTAGGCAGAGAAAATCTTGGGTCAAAAATTTTGAGGATGTGTTGTGTCTTTATCCCTCTACTGGAAGTCTTGCCTTGCTACAGCAGGTAGGCACTTCAGGCTCCATATCTTCCACTGCTGGGAGCCTCAGCTATACTTTCATGTTTCATTAGGGAAAACATTATTTTGGTAAATTGGTTTTAAAGTTACAGTTTGTGTTTTTGTAGTCTAACTTTCTTTCTTTCACTCAATGAGTTGATAAAAATTTGATACATTGCTGTAATCTCTTTATACATGGCCTTATTTCATTTTAGTAAATGTTCACTTACAGGTGGCTAATTCACAAACTTGAATGCATATTTCCCAATAAATCTCAAATTTTACTTTTATTTTAAAAATGGAAATGGGTAGACAGAATGCTGTCCAAAAAGGACAAAAACTGGAAGCAGGTAAGTCTACAGCCTAGCTCTGTCAAGACAGAATAAGCAAGTCCTTCATAATTGCTGCTTTACAATTATTGTCTGTCAGAGATACTGGGCCAAGATACTGAAGATAGATGCTCCAATGTATTGAGAAAAGTTAGGGAATGTCCAGGTAGCCAGGTGTCTGCCATTCCTTAGTTTTGGAAGCTGCTTGATCTGTATTTCCTGTTTATTCAGAGGTATTTATCCTTCTCAGGTCTCTGATGTGGTTGAAGACTAGATAGATAGAGTCTCACAGTTGAGTTTTAAGTTGTTTAGGAGTTGAAAAGATGTGTTAGGTCTAGGAAGATGTTTTTAAGTTGGTAATTCAAGTTAGGATGGAAACTGAATTAGGTATAGAACTTTAAACTCATGGAGATAGATAGATAATGAATATTAACAGTTGCCAAATACGTATGGAGTGGACATTGGGAATGTATGTTATACCATATAATTTTCATACTTCTTGCCTAATTGTCCTTATTGTTTTGTATTGTATTTATTGTTATAAGAAGAATATAAGAGATTTATATTGGACTAAAAGGGGGTGCTATTGTGGGGAAAAAGATGTACCTTAAATTACCAAAAAAAAAAAAAAGCAGATAGGAGGGAGAGGGGGAAGAAGGCAGGAGAGTAGGTCTGGGAGGGTGAGGAGGGAGGGGAATGTGATTGAGATATAACTTTAATAAGTAAATAAATGTTGAAAAAAGTTTCAGAAAGTCAAAACAAAACAAAAAACAAAAAATGGAAATGGGGTTTTAATTGCCAATATATATGAACTGTGATTATGAATTAGTGAAGCTGATTATGAAAATAACCCAGGCCTTTAGAAATGTAACATACAAACAGGATGTCACATGGGATGATGTTGTTCATAATTGCTCAAACTCTATCCTCCCTGGCAATATTGAGTGATTCTTTCCAGTTTTTATGACCCTGATGCCCTGAAGACAAATGATTGTGACACAGTTTTGGAGCCCTATTTAATTCTTAGATGCAATGTTTAGTTTTGTATTTCTAAATACTAAACATTGCATCTAATCCACCCTGGCCTATGAGGGCACCAGCACTCATATGCACTTCACTTCTCCCTCAGGCATACAAATACATACATAAAAGTGTGTGTGTGGAGGGGGGAAGGCTGTAGAGGTAGCTCAGTGGTTGAGCACACTGTATGCTTTTGCTTAGGATCCAGGTTCAATTCCTAGTGTCCACACAGTGGTTCACAGTCAACCTGTAATTCCTGTGCCTAAGCATATCTAGCTCTCATTTGATATTCTTTGTTACCTGTATACATATGGTGCATAAAACATTCATATATAAAATAAACACATTTTTTAATGTTTATTTATTGCTTCAAGTTACATCCCCATAGTGCCCTCTTTCCACACCTCCTGGTTCCACCCTTCCACCCTCTCTCAGTTCAATAGCCTCTCTCAGTTCAACAGTCATATGAGAGCTAAGAGCTTCCTCTTGTACTGGGGGGCCTACATGGTAGCATGCCTAAGGCAAAATGTCCCATTAATAGGTAACAAAGTGAAAGTTCCTGATCCTTTTGATGTGTTGGTTGTAGGATAGTTATCCTGTACTATATGGCTAAAATCCAATTACAAGTGAGTAGATGCCATGTGCATCTTTCTGAGTCTGGTTTTGCTCACTCAGGATGAACTTTTCTAGTTCTAGCCATTTGGCTGCGAATTGCATGATTTCCTTGTTTCTGATAGCTGAGTATTATTCCATTGTGTAAATGCACCACATTTTTTTTTATTCATTTGTCAGTTGAGGGACATCTGGGTTGTTTCCAGTTTCTAACTATTACAAATCATGTCATTAATATTTGACATTTATTGAGTCTTTATTTTTTAGTATTAACTTTCTTATATTATTATTTATTATTATTATTACTAATTTATTTTTTAAAGCTACATCCTGATCACAGCCACCTCCCTCCTCCCTGACCAGTCCCACACTCCCACCCTCTTTCTCCTCCTTTTCCTCTACTTATAATCACAATGATTAAAGTATTGTGATTAGAATAGAACTCCACAATGAAGAGTGGAGCCCCCCCCATCCACTCACCCCAGTTCACCAAGTTTCATCAGGACCAAGAGTATCCTCTTCCACTGAGGCCAGACAAGGATAGGCTCAGCTAGGATAAAAAGTATTGCATGAACAAGCAACAGGGTCCATGTCAGAGACAGCCCTTCCCCCAATCCAAATGTTGAGGGAATCTACATGAAGACCAAGCAGCCTATCAGCTCCTTATGTGTAGGAGATCTAGGACTAGTCTATTATGCATTTTTGTTGTTGCTTCAGACTCTGTAAGCCTCCTGGAGCCTAGGTTGATTGGTTCTGTTGGTCTTTATTTGTAGTTCTTCTCCCCTCCAGATCCCTTTATTCCTCTTCCCTCTCTTCCACAAGTCTCCTAGAGCTGCACATAATGTTTGACTGTGTTTCTCAGCATCTGTTTCAATCTGCTACTGAGTGGAGTCTCTCAGAAGATGGTTATGCTAGGTTTCTATCTTCTTTGGGTCTGTGGGTTGTAGGATAGTTATCATGTACTGTATGACTAGTATCTACTTATAAATGAGTACATACCATGTGTATCTTTCTGGGTCTGAGTTACCTCACTCAGGATGACCTTTTCCAGTTCCATCCATTTTTGTGCAAATTGCATGATTTCCTATATTTTAATAGCTGAGTAGAAGCAATCTACAGGTTCAATAGAATTCCATCAAAATCCCAACACAATTCTTTACAAATCTTGAAAGAACAATTCTCAACTTCATATAGAAAAACAAAAAGAACCCATAATAACTAAAACAAACCTGTACAATAAAATAACTTCTGGAGGAATCACCATCTCTGATTTCAAGCTGTACCACAGAGAAATAGTAATAAAAACTGCATGGTATTGGCATAGAAACAGACAGGCTTATCAATGGAATTGAATCAAAGACCAAGAAATAAAGTCATATACCTATGGTCACTTATTTTTTGACAACAAAACCAAAACAATACAATGGAAAAAGGAAAGTATTTTCAACAAATGATGCTGGTCTAACTGGATGTCCACATGTAGAAGAATGCAAATAGGCCCATATCTATCATCCTGCATAAAACTCAAGTCCAGGTAGATCAAGGATCTCAACATAAAAACAGATACACTAAATCTATTAGGAGAGAAAATGGGAAAAGTCTTGAACACATTGGCATAAGAGACAACTTCATGAACAGAACACCAATAACTAAGGCTTTAAGATTTGTTGAGTCTTAATGTCTGCATATCAGTATGATAATTCCAGAAGTAAAAAAGTACATATCCACATGTCCCAGACAGCTAATAGTATTATATATATATTTATATATTACACATACACACACAGTTAACTGGACTACAATTACTTATCTTTTTCCTTTGTTTTTCTGCATTCTATATCTATTAAATCAATACATATTCATCACAATTACAGGGTACAGTTGATAGCATGAATGCCCAAGAGTTTAGAGATATAATAAACAATCACATGGGACAATGTTACCTTTGTTCAAGCTGTAGACTTCTGGGCAATTTTTCATTAATAATCCCTAATGTTCTGCTCCCCAAGGTATTGATGACATATATATGTGGTAAATTTAGAACCAGTATTTTATTTTTAAGTGTGATGTTTGATCTGGTAATTATGAGTTTGTCTAAGAGAATGGCCAAACTTCATGTAAATGCTCACTAAATCATCACTGATGATAAAAATTCTTCCAGGGCTATTTCTATTAATTAACTAGTAAGCAGGAAGGTTTTTTTAGTAATCTTAATAAAGAAATTATAAATAAATGAATCATTCATGCCCTCTGTATTTAGGTGAGTTGAGTCAGTTCCTTTATTTCATTCAAAGGAAAGAATGAGGATTTTAGGATTTTTTTTTTTTTTACAATGGAAAGCTGAATTTATGAATCCCAAGCCTTAAAACCAACTTTCTTCCATAAGGAGTAATCCTTAGTATTCTTGGATGATTTCTTCATGATTTTCTAGTGGAAATTTTCTGGTCATCAAACAGGACAAAGCATATTAGCAAAGATAATAAAATATAGTTTATTATCTTTGCAGGTAAGTGAGACCAACAAGGTCCTTTGTAAAACTAAGATTTCAATCACCTTATGGTGGCATAGGTCAATGCTCTCAGCACTTGGAAAGTGGAGGTTGAAAGATCAGAATTAAAATCCATTCTTATCTATTTTGTAAGTTGCAGCTAGTTGTGGCTACATAGTTATTTGAAAGGTCATACTGGGTACATGTGATCATGTCTAAGAAAAGCAAAAAGAAAGCAAAAGTGAACAATTTTCACAATAGAGATAGTAACATTTTGCTTGACTATATATGGAGGAGAATAATACACTGATAATATCTATCACAGAGGGTGGTTAAATAATGCATGAGAATATTGAGAACAGGAGAGAAAACTCAATGTCTTCAGATGATTGTGTTTGCTATAATAGTTTATCAAATATTTCAGGAATTGAAAAGAATGTATCAGTTATAATGAGATTAAGAGTGTAGAGATCATTTGCAATAAAAGGTCAGAACAATGTAGATTTCATGCCTCAGCCATGAAATATTTGGAATCCTTAATGGACTGGGGATTGGAAATGTATGTTATAAACTTATAATTTTCATAATTGTGGCCTAATTGTTCTTATTGTGTTGTATTGTATATATTCTTATAAGAAAAAGAGCCTGCTATTGGACTTAAAGGGAGAGTTGTGGGGAAAAAGATACTATTTTTAAAAAAAAGCAGATAGGAGGGTAAGGGGGAAGAGGGAAAGTGGGTGGGACTGGGAGGGGGAAAAGGGAGGGGACTAGGATTGTCATGTAACTTGAGGAAATAAATGTTATTGAAAAAAAAAAAAGCACAAGCCTGCACTCCCACCAGCAATGGAGGAGGGTTCCCCTTTCTCCACACCCTTGCAAGTGCTGTCATTTGGGCTTTTGATCTTAGGCTAAGGTGTTTTTGCTAGTGGCTTTGATGTAGAAAATCTTGGGGAGCAATTTAAAGTTCAGAAAGGCACACTCTTAATAGTTGAGCCAGGGATTTTTTTGAGGTCACAGAACAAGAACAATGGCAGGCCAACTAGTACTAGTTGTTGTGCCTTTATTGATAAAGGGAGATTAAGATGATGATTAATTTCTTTCACCCATTTTTGCCCTTAGCTTTCTGATATGATTTAACAAAAAAATTCTGGTGAATGGGTGTGCACTCTGAGAATTTGAAGTAGAAATGACTAATTGTTTTCTACATAAAAGTTTAGGTTTGTGAATCTTTTAAGATTTTCTATAACATACATTTTAAGATAAAATGACTAATCCTTTCTTTGTAACTGCAAATTGCCAGCTGCTAGTAAGAGAAACTGGCTGAGAAAATTACCTTGCTTGCTTATAGTTTGTTAATCTATAGCAAGTTGCTTAGGTATGAGTGTATGTGGTTTCTTGTGAATAATTTGTTTTTCATCCATAAAACATAAAACATTTAATCATGTGAGGGTATTGGGGAACATCTATTTTTTTAACGTATACTCATTGTAATCATTCACTTAAAAAATAGAATATACCCATAGTGTAATTTTTGTACTTCTTGAAAGATTTTGCTGAGATGTATAAGCTGTGGGAGGAAAAATAAAGTGGTTGGAGCTCAGTTTCATCCATCAAAAAAAAAAAAAAAGGATTTCATGTGTGCACTAGTATCTAACAACTGCTTCCAATCCTACAAGGAATTGAGCTCTATGAACCCTTATCTGAGCCATGAGTATTGACAGCATCAATTTGTGTAAAGCCAGCATATCAACTGTAGCTATGCTTGCCAAAGCTGTGTTATGCTGTGAAGATAACATTTCCCACCCATCCACCTGTCTTTGGGCTCTTATGGTCTTTCTGTTCCTTCCTCCATAGTGTTTTCCGATCCTTCCAGGATGTGCTATCAATAACAGGTTCAGGGCTTATCACTCATCAGTCCATTGTTCTTGGTTTCTTGAGTAGCCATGACACTCTTAATTCACTATTGCTCACTGCAATGAAAGTCTCCGTTTAAGGAGAAGAGTAGCATTTGATACAGTGTTTTAAGAAGTATGGATATGCCTGCAAAATGAGACAAAAATGTAACACTGGTGTTGAAACTTGATGACTGTTGCAGAAGGCTATTCAGGAATTGCTTGTGTTTTCTGATGTTGTTCCTTTGGGTCATGGGCTGTTGTATTACCTAAAAGGACGATACAGCTGTGTAGGAATTGTGTTCATTGATTTAGTTTCTAGATAGTACCCTGAGGAATCTACGCCATAGTTCAGGAAGAAAAAAAATTAGTTTTAATTCCTAAGTGTGCACACCTGTGGATAATTGTCAACATGCCTGATTATCACAAGATGTTTGCAACTTAACCTGTTATCTCCTATAAATCATATTGCATTTCACTCAAGTTCATAAAACGTTTGCCTTGTGACTTACTTTATTTTCAAGATGTATTATTTATTATTTCTCAACATGTTTATCTGTGTCCTCATTAATGTTTATTTTGGGTGAATGAAGGTGGTTATGTGTGACAGGAGGCAGTGTCCTCCTCCCTGGTGTTAAGTTCTGGGGAGCTTTGAGCTTCCAGGCATGAGTGCTGAGAACTGAATTTGGTTGCTCTGAAAGACCACTAATTTATCTCTCTAGCCCCATATTATCTTAAAGTTAAATGTCAGAAAATATTTTTACTATTAAAGAAATTGATAATAGCATTTAAGAGTTTTAGGCATCATTTTTAGGAAGTCTACATTTTTATAGTTATCTTTGGCAATGCTTTAAACATTATTTAAAACTGTTAAGATTCTTTTTTTTCCCTTTGGTTTTATGTCTGTGTTTTCATATACTAAGCATATTGTGCTGGGAAAAAAAAGAAAACTTTCCATGTACTATCACTTTTTAACTATTTCCCTGAAGGAGGTACAGCATACATTTTTCGCTGATCATATTTTAATGAATACCATAACATTAATCCAAAAATAAATTTTTAATGTTCAAATCAGTTCATCATGAATAAAAATTTATTAAATATTGCCATAAAGTAGTTCCATGATATGATTTGACCTTGTTACTTGAACTGCAAAATACATTGAAAGTGTAAATAGAAAAAAGAAATCAAATACAAATATAGTATATTATGAAAAAAATTAACATGTACTTTTCTATGAATTTTTTTCCCAGAAAAACAGTTTTCATATAACCCAGGCTAGACATCCACTTAAGCGTTTACAGATTTTGGTAGCACAATTAGTGAATTTCAGAGAAAAACTCCCATAGTTTTATTTAAGCTTTGATTAATTTGGGTGACACAACAATAATAATTTTCAGACAATGGGAATGTCTATTTACTACTAAAGAACAATTTTCGTACTTTCAGATTCATGCAACTGATTGATGGAAGGGGCCGTTGTCAGCAATCCTGCTGTCTAAGGCAGAAGAGGCAATTTTTTTTATAATATTATTTGGTAGATTTCTACTTCTTTTTACACAATTATCTTTTCAATATTTTAGACTGGAGATTTCTTTCATTGAATATGTATTATATGATAAAGTTTTAAAATAATAACAACCTATTATTTTATATTCATATTCCATAAAATCTGTCAAACTTCTCAGTATGGATTTTATTACTCTTCTCTATTACAAATAGTACCTCTGAAATTGACAGATTGCCCTTTCCTCTATTTTCCATAGTATCTATGAAAACCAGACTTCTGCAGTGACCTTCATCCTTGTTGGCTTCTCAGAATACCCAGGCCTACAGGTGCCCTTGTTCCTTCTGTTCCTGATCATATACACAGTCACTGTGCTCGGGAACTTGGGCATGATTACCATTATCAGGATCAGCCCCAAGCTCCACACTCCGATGTACTTTTTCCTTAGTCACCTGTCCTTTGTGGATTTCTGTTACTCCACTGTTGTCACACCAAAGCTCTTAGAGAACTTGATTGTGGAAGACAGAAGGATCTCCTTCACAGGCTGTATTATGCAATTCTTTTTTGCTTGCATATTTGTTGTGACAGAAACTTTCATGTTGGCAGTTATGGCCTATGACAGGTTTGTGGCAGTGTGCAACCCTCTCCTGTACACAGTAGCTATGTCTCAGAAGCTCTGCTGCTCACTGGTAGCTGCATCATACACCTGGGGTATAATCTGTTCCTTTGTATTCATACACTATATGTTGACCTTGCACTTCTGTGGGACCAAGTTCATAAATAACTTTGTGTGTGAGCATGATGCCATTGTTGCTGTATCCTGCTCTGACCCCTACATCAGTCAGAAGGTCATTTTCATCTTTGCCACTTTCAATGAGCTAAGCAGTCTGATGATCATTGTCACCTCCTATGTTTTCATTGTCATCACTGTTATGAAAATGCCTACCACTGGGGGACGCTACAAAGTCTTCTCCACCTGTGCCTCCCATCTCACCACCATTACCATTTTCCATAGCATTATCATATGTCTCTACTGTGTTCCCACCACCAAAAGTTCTTGGCTTCTGGTCAAGGTGGCCTCAGTCTTCTACACAGTAATCATCCCTATGTTGAATCCACTTATATACAGCCTCAGGAACAAGGATGTGAAGAATGCAGTTAAGAAACTAATGAGCTCTCCTTTGTTATCATAAAATTTGGTTTCTGAAAAAGTAGGTAATTTATTTTAGAGTACAGGTTTTCATTCTGGAAAGCAAATAGACCTATTCATTAATTTCATTTTAGAAAGCATTCTGATGTCATTTCATTCCCATTTTTAGTATCATATCCTATAAACTGTAAATATTATAAATTGATACCTATATTATTTGAATTAAAATTTCATGGAGTTATTTTTATAAAAAATACTTAAATGTTAATGAAGATATAGTATAGTTTATATATCAAAAGTTTTTAGATGACTTGTGTATATGTATCAAGAAAATTTATCTGAAGTTCGATCTTGAAAACTATTAAATAAGAAAGGCTGATTATGGACAAGTTTTTACATTGAACACTATATGGACTGTTTTTTTCATTGGCAAGATTTTATTTGAATAAATGTAAAAATATAATTTTCATCATTCTCTTTGTTTTTCCTGTTGGGAATAGCATTTCATTATACTGAGCTAGCTTTGTAGACCAAGCTGCCATATTGTCTATCTCTGCCTTGTAGCTTCTGGGAATAAAAGTGTCCACCACTATACCCAGATACTTTCTATCTTGTGGAGGTTGGAAACTAGAACAGAAAAAATATATTTTATATTATAATTTATATCTGTGTAAGTAGTTGCTAACAAACATGTACATTAATAAATATGTATTTAATGTTTTATCAATATTTCAATGTAACTTTACCTCTGTAATTGCTTATTATAATTTTTATTTGGATAGTTTGTAATCAGTATTTAGGGAAGTAGAGATAATTTCTGCTTAAGTAAAATGTCACAGCCACTATGCTGATATAACACACATATATGCATGTCTTTTACTGATAAAAAGGAATAATAACAATGAACAGTAATATTAAACCGACAAGTAATCCATAAGCAGTGAGATTGCTCAGGTTTCTTTGATGTTGACCCTGAGCAGCATGGACTTTATGATGAAGCCATTATTATAATGTTCTTCAGTCTTTGATGTTTCAGGCACCATATGGCTATTAGGCTTCATTGGATGCAGAATTACTATAAATAGATGGATCCTAAAACATAGTCTAGTTAGATTATTGTGAGTTATCATTTTAGTACTCAAAGTAAATCATGAAGCTTGGATAGCATATGAATATTATGTACAAATTTTATCCTGCAGAGTTCTGAATAAACAACTGAGAATAGAGTGAGAAGTAAACCATTAAGCTGAAAAGTTTTTTATTATTAATAAAATTTCTAAAATTATCTTTTATTTACCTGATGCAATTGTCGTCTCAGAGGCTTACTGCTGATCAAGTTTATCTTTTCTAGCTCTTTCTGAATTCTGGTTCAACTCAACTTTTCTTGCTCAAAATCCTCTCTAAGTTGAATGACACAGGCTGGGTTCTCCCTCTTCTGATTGAATTGCTCCACTTGGCCTCAAACTAACTCTAGTTATCAGTTCTAAACTTTTTACTCCTGACTCTCTGGCTCACTCTGTCTTCACATCTAGCCTGTTTTCTCTGCAACCTGTCTCTGTAAAACTCTCCTGGTAAAAACTGCCTCTGAACTCTAGGAACTGAACTGCCACCAACAGAACTCCCACAAACTGAACTCCACTACACTTCCTTTCAAATGTCTCCCAACTCACTTAACTCTGAACTGCACCAAATTGAAGTGACTTGAACTCAGCTGACTGAAATATACTCACTGACTCCCTCCATCTGACTGTGTTCATTTCCAAACATGACTGTTTCCTTCTGCTAACTCACCTTGCCTACATTATTTGTGATTAAAGGTGTGTACTAAGGGCTTGTCTGTATTGCAGCCAGAGAGATTATTTGATGTGATCACAGCAGCCCTGTTGGTGGATTAACATTTTTCTACAAAAAACACTTATTCCTTTAAATTTTTATTTATTGGTAATCAGATAACTATAATGCATAACCTACAAATGATAATGTTCAATGATTTTACTGAACTTTAAATGATTGGCATATATTCTAATGCTTTAAACCTTTGGCTATTTCTGATTAACTGTAAATCCTTCTCACCAGATCTTCTGCATCTTTCTAATCATTGTTCAGTTTCCCAGTTGATCCTACTAAGATTTTCTTTTTGGGATGAGGGAGTTGAGAGAGGGTTTCTCTGTGTATACCTAGCTGTCCTGGCACTAACTCTGTACAGCATGCTGGCTTCAAAAACACAAAATCCACCTGCTTCTCTTCCCAGAGGAACTGTGATGCATCACCACAGTCCTGATAAAGATTTTCAAATATTGTATATTTAATTCTATCTATTGAAAATCACTTATAATCCATTCAGATTAAGTTCTATGTTTATAAACAAAAAAGAAATTTAAATGGAGTTGGGACTCACAACAGGCTATACTCTTTGATATCTTGGTTCCTCACTGCTTATTGTTCTCTGGTGAGGAAGGAACTCAAGAGTTAAAGGCTTACCTATAGTCTTCTACTAACAGACACCTGACAGACAATTAATATCTAGAATATAAATGAACTGAAGAAAAAAATGCCTCTTCAATGGAGAATTCTCTGAAAGACATACAAGTTAGTGATAAACACTTAATATGTTCATAATTCTGAGACATAAGAGAAAAAGAAATTCAAAATCATTTTGAGATTCTTTGTAACTTTAGGCAGAATAATAATATGTAGAAAACAAAGAACCTGGGAGTAACTCTAACCAAGCAAATGAATGACCTGTACTACAAGAACCTCAAGTCTCTAAAGAAAGAAAATGAAGAAGATATCAGAAGATGGAAATATCTCCCATGTTCATGGATAGGTAGGATAAACATAATAAAAATGGCCTGTCTATCAAAAGCAATATACGAATTTAATGCAATTCCTGTAAAATACCAACAAAATTATTTACAGATTTTGAAAGAACCCAGAATAGCTAAATCAATCCTGTATAATAAAAAACATCTGGAGGTATCAACATCCCAGATTTAAAGCTATACTACAGAGCAATAGTAATAAATGCAACATGGTACTGGCATAGAAACAGAACTATTGGTCACTGGGATCGAAATGAAGACTCAGAAATAAACCTATACACATACGCTCACATAATTTAGACAAAGAGGCCAAACCTGCACAATGAAAAATGGAAAGCATCTTCAACAATTGATACCAGTCTAACTGGATGTCAACATGTAGAAGGATGCAAATAGATTCATATTTATCACCCTGCATAAAACATAAGTCCAAGTGGATCAAATAACTCAAAACTCAGCCATACCACACCTTGTTATGCATCCAAACGATTCCTCACCAGTCCACAAGGACATATCCTCAACTATGTTCATAGCAGCTTTATTTGTAATAGTTAGAAACTGGAAACAACCCAGATGTCCCTCAATCAACGAATGGATAAAAAGCTTTGGTACATTTACAAAATGGAATACTACTCAGCCATCTGAAACAAGGAAAACATGTAATTTGCTGCCAAATGGATGGAACTAGAAAACCTCATCCTGAGTGAACTAACCCAGATCCAGAAAGATTCACATGGCATCTATTCTCTTATAACTGGATATTAGCCATATAGTACAGGATAACTATCCTACAACCAACAGATTGAAAAGAACAGGAACATAGACTTTGTTACTTGTTAGTGGGATACTTTACTCTAGTGGAGCTGTCATGTAGACCCCCAGTGCAAGAGGAAGTTCTTAGCCTTCATAGGACTGATGAACTGAGGGAGCTGATATGTAGGACAACCGACAATGGAAGAGTAGCATAGGTGGGAGAAGTTGGAGAGGGGGAGAGAGTGAGAGGGTGGGGCCGGGAGTGGTAGAGGGTGGGAACTGAAATAGAGATGTAAATTGAAGTAATAAATAAACAGTAAAAAGAAAGAAAGAAAGAAAGAAAGAAAGAAAGAAAGAAAGAAAGAAAGAAACTGAAAAAAAATGTCTGTAAGGCAAAGGACAGTGTCATTAGAACAAAACGACAGCCTACAGATTGGGAAAAGATCTCCACCAACCCCACATCTGACAGAGGGCTAATATCCAAAATATATGAAGAACTCAAGAAATTATACACCAACAAGCCAAATAATCCAATCAGAAAGTGGAGTATAGAACTAAACCAAGAATTCACAAAAGAGGAATCTCTAAAGGCCTTTCAACCAATATTAATCAAAAGAGATGGGGAAGGACATTTAATACTCATCAAAGAAAAAAATCCAGCAAGATGACATCTCAATAATGAGCATCTATGCCCCAAATTTAAGGGCACTCACATTTGTTAAACACTATTAAAGCTCAACCCCACATCTAACCCCACACATTAATAGTGGGAGACTTCAACACACCACTCTCACCACTGGACATATCAAAGATGTAGAAACCAAACAGAGAAATAAGGAACTTGACAGACACCATGAATAAAATGGATCTAACTGATATCTACAGAACATTTCACCCAAAAACAAAGGAATATACTTTCTTCTCAGCACCTCATGGAACATTCTCCAAAATATACCTTGTAGTCAGTCACAAAACAAGCCTCAACAGTTACAGGAAAATTTAAATTACCAATTGTAATTTATCAGAACATCATGGAATAAATCTAGACTTCAACAACAACAAAAACAACAGAAGGCATATAATCACATGAAGACTGAACAACTCTCTACTCAATGACTGCTGGGTCAGGGAAGAAATTAAAGTCTTCTTAGAATTCAATGAAAATGAAGGCACAATATACTCAAACTTACGGGACACATTGAAAGCAGTGCTAAGAGAAAAGTTTATAGCACTAAGTGCCTCCAAAAAGAAATTGGAGAGTTCCCATACTAATGACCTAAAACCACACCTGAAAGAGCTAGAACAAAAAGAAGCAAACGCTCCCAAGAGGAGCAGATGGCAGGAAATTATCAGACTCAGGGACTGAAATCAATAACTTAGAAATAAAAAGAACAGTAAAAAGAATTGACAAAACCAAGAGTTAATTCTTTGAAAAAAATCAACAAAATAGACAAACCGTTAACCAAACTAGCTAAAAGGCCAAGGGAAAATACCCCAATCCACAAAACCAGAAATGAATAGGGAGAAATAACAATAGACACTGAGGAAATCCAAATAATCATTAAGTGCTACTTCAAAACCTTGTACTCAGCAAAATTGAAAAACCTAAATGAAATGGAAAATTTCCTTGATGGAGTCCACCTACCAAGGTTAAATCAAGAAACAGGTAAACAAATAAAACAGTGCTATAACCCTTGAGTACATAGAAGTCATTAGAAGTCTTCCAACCAAAAAAAAAGCCCAGGGCCAGATGGTTTCAAAACAGAATTCTACGAGACCTTCAAAGAAGAGCTGACACCAATATTCTTCAAACTCTTCTACAACATAGAAACAGAAGAAATACTGCCAAACTCATTCTATGAGGCCATGGTCACCCTGATATGTAAACCACACAAAAACCCAACAGAGAAAGAGAATTTTAGACCAATTTCCCTGAGCAGGGATGCAAAATACTCAATAAAATACTTGAAAACCGGATCCAAGAACACATCAAAAGTATCATACACCATTATCAAGTAGGCTTCATCCCAGGGATGCATGATGGTTCAACATATGAAAATCCATTAATGTAATCCATTATATAAACAAGCTGAAAGAAAAAAAAAACACATGATCATCTCGTTGAACACAGAAAAAGCATTTGAAAAAGTTCAGAACCCCTTCATATTAAAAGTCATAGAGAGATGAGACAGACAAGGACCATACATGAACATAATAAAGGCAATTTACAACAAGGCAATAGCCAACATCAAACTATATGGAGAGAAACATAAAGCGTTTCTGCTAAAATGTGGGACAAAGCAAGGCTGCCCACTTTCTCTGAATATCTTCAACATAGTACTTGAAGTTTTAGCTAAAGCAATATGACAGCTAAAGGAGATCATGGGGATACAAATGGAAAGAAAGAAGTCAAAGTATCCTTATTTGCAGATGACATGAAAGTATACATAAGTGACCCCAAAATTCCACCAGAGGACTCCTACATCTGGTAACCTCCTTCAGCAAGGTGGCTGGATACAAAATTAATTTAAAAAAATCAGGAGACATTCTCTACACAAAAGATAAATGGGCTGAGAAAAATAAGTGAATCAACACCCCTGACAATAGCCACAAATAATATAAAATACCTGGGGGTAACTCTAACCAAGAAAGTAAAAGACCTGTACAACAAGAACTTCAAGTCCTTGAAGAAAGAAATTGAAGAAGATATCAGAAGATGAAAACATTTCCCTTGCTCTTGGATAGGTAGGATCAACATAATAAAATGTCCATCTTAACTAAAAACAACATACAGATTCAATGCAATTCCTATCAAAATACCAACACAGTTCTTTACAGACTTTGAAGGAGCAATTTTCAACTTCATGTGGATAAACAAAAAACCCAGAATAGCTAAATCAATCTTGTACAATAACAGAACATCTGGAAGTATCACCATCCCTGATTTCAAGCTATACTACAGAGCAATAGGAATAAAAGCAGCATTGTACTGGCATAGAAACAGATTAGTTGATCATTGGAATTGAATTTAAGACCCAGAAATAAACCCACACACCTATGGTCACTTAATTTTTGACAAAGAAGCTAAAACCATACAATGGAAAATTGAAAGCATCTCCAACCAATGGTGCTGGTCTAACTGATGTCAACATGTAGAAGAATGAGAATAGACCCATACTTATCATCCTGCACAAAACTTAAATCTAAGCAGATCAAAGACCTCAACATAAATCTGGACACACTAAAATTAGTAGAAGAGAAGGTGGGGAAAAAATCTGGAACTCATTGGCATGGGTAGCAACTTACTGAACAGAACACAAATACCTCAGGCTCTAAAACAATAATCATTAAATGGGACCTTGTGAAACTGAAAAGCTTCTGTAAGGCAAAGGACACTGTCCTTAGAATAAAACATCAGCCTACAGAGTGGGAAAAGATCTTCACCAACCCAACATCCAAAAGAGCACTAATATCCAAAATATATAAAGAACTCAAGAAATTAAACACTAAAAAATCAAATAACCCAATTAAAAAATGGGGTATAGAGCTAACCCAAGAAATCATAAAAGAGGAATTGCTAAAGGCTGAGAGGCCCTTTAAGAAATGTTCAACATCTTTGGCCATTAGGGAAATGCAACTCAAAATGACTGAGATTCTATCTCACAACTGTCAGAATGGCTAAGATCAAAAACTTAAGTGATAGCACATGCTGGCAAGGATGTGGAGAAACAGGAACACTCCTTCATTGCTGATGGGCATGTAAACTTGTACAACCACTTTGAAAATCAATCTGGAGATACCTTAGAAAATTGGGAATCATTCTACCTCAAAACCCAGCCATACCACTCCTGGGCATACATCCAGAATATTCTTCACCAAACCACAAGGACAGTACATCAACAATGTTCACAGCAGTTTTATATGTAATTGCCAGAAACTGGAAACAACACAAATGTCCTTCAAGTGAATAATAGATTAAAAAAAGAAAAAAAAAAAAGCAACTGTGGTACATTTACACAATGGAATACTACACAGATCTCAGAAACAAGGAAATCATACAATTTGAAATCAAATGGATGGCTCTATAAAAACTCATCCTAAGTGAGCTGACTCAGTCTCAGAAAGATAAACATGGTATGTACTCTCTTATAAGTGGATATTAACTATGTATCACTGGACAACCATCCTAAAACCAACAGACTCAAACAGATAGGAACCTATAATAATTATCCTAGGAAAAACTCGACTTAGCTGTGATTCATGAAGCCTGTTACAGGTCAGTGGAGCACCTTACTCTAGATGGGGTGCCATATCAATATCCCCAGTACAAAAGGAAGCTCTTGTCCCTTACATGAATGGCGAACTGAGGGATTATGATATGTGAGGGCCTACCGCGTCTGAGGAGGAGAGTACTGAGAAGGGCAATAGTGAGTGAGAGAGGGAAAGAAGGTGGGAGGGTGGGATGGTGGGAGGAAAGGACAGGGGAGAGGGCAAAAGCTATGTTAAATAGGTAACTTGAAAAAACAAATAATTTTTTAAAAGGGAGGGCAACTAAGCTTTAAAAATATAATAAAAATAAAACATAAAATTCTCAAATTATAATTTACCAAAGGCTTACTTATCATACTGGCTTGAAGGGAAAGAAGGTCTTAATTTCAATAGGAATGTTAGACTGCACTGTGCCATGTAGCTCACACACTCTTGGAAATCAGCTTATAAGTTTGTTTCCTATATATAAAGGATATTTTCATTGTTTGGCTTTAAAAAGACAGTTAAGAGGTTTTAAAAGTTATAAGTAAATTAAGGGTTACTATCGTTCAACCAGGTTTTCTAAACCACTAAGAGCTGAAGTAATTTTGAGTAAGGTAAAGTATTTGAGAAGGGTGGTGTTGGCCCATGCCTGTAACTCCAGCAGGGATAAGAGGATCACTATAGAGTTAGTTGTCTTTTAAACTATACAGTTACAAAGAACAGGGTAGGAACAGTGCACATTTTTAATCTCATCACTTGAGAGGCATACATCCTTAATCTTAACACACTGGAGATATAAACATGCAGATCTCTGAGTTCAAGGCCAGCCTGACACAGAGTAAGCTCCAAATAGAGAAAAACTTAGACCCAGGGTTAGTGATGCACTCCTTTAATCAAACAGTTGGTGTTGAACCCGTGAGGGGGCTCCCCAAATCCTGATGCCCAGAGACCACCAATGCCCCAGATTCATTGTAATATACAAGAGGTTTATTAAAGCTGACGCGCCAGGGTTCAACTCCCCCATAGAGGAATGAACCCCGTAAAACGGTTCTCGGGTCCTTTAAATACATAAGCAGCTACAAAAAGGTGGGGGCACCAAGGAGTAGCTTTTTTTTAGCCCACCAGGCAACAGCCACAGGTGGTGATAAAGGAACAAAGAGTATGTTAAGTTAGGTGTATTAAAGCTGGGAGTGTAGAGGAGGGATCCAGGGGGAGTGTGAACAAACCAGCCAGCTATGCAAGCTTGGATATTTTCAAGGACTGAGTTCTGTGGAAGGTTTCCAGGAGGAGTGAGGTCAGGGTCTCAACACAGAGGGGAAAGCAATGTATTCATTAATTTTTACAGTCTTACATTCCCCTCTTCTCCAAGTGAGTGATTTCAATCTTGGAATCAGGGGCCTGATTCCTCAAGTGGGACCTCAGCATGTTGTTGTCTTAACATTAGTACTTGAACAGTGCTGATCTATTCTCTAACAAAGGAAACTAGTCAGCTTAGTATGCAAGGTCCTAGTGTGAATAGGAGGAAAAGGATATGCTGAATCTGATAGAAAAAAATAAGATGAAATAGTCTTAAAAATGTTGGCACAAGAGACAATTTTCTTAACAGAAGAATAATATGTTAAGATAATGCAGGCACTAAGAGGAGCAATAAATGTGATCTAATAAAACCAAAAAGTTTCTGTGAGGCAAAGGACATCATTAATTGGACAAAGGCCTTCAGAATAAGAAAAGAATTTTACCAACTCTTCTTTGTTTAGAGGACTAATATCAAAATTAAACAAAGAACTCAAGAAACTAGATATCAAAAAGAAAATAATCCAATTAAAACATAGGGTACTTATCTAAATGGGAATTCTCAATAGATGAATGTCAAATGGCTTGGGAAGACTTAAGTGAAAATGACCTCAACTTATCAATAAAGACATGTGAAGTAGCTCAACATATTAAAACCCACTTAAAAAGCTATTTCTTGTTCTAAATATATCCACCTTAATGAAAAAGACAGGTACAGCCAGAGTCAATATCTAGAAAACAGTCTTATCTATTCAGTTGTGGTATGGTGAGAGTTCCTGGCTACTGCTTTGGGTACAGAGACTGGGCATATTTGTGATGGGCATCCTGGACCATTGTTGCTCCCTTGAGCATAAAGTGATTTAAATGTTATAATGCATAAAAAATATCTTGGTTGTGCTCATATCATTTTCTATCTCCAAACATTAAATTTGTTCATTAGTACTCATATTTTTTGAACATCCTTATCTATCAGTGAAATACAAATAAAACTACTTTGATATCCCATCTTACATCTGTCAGAATGGCTAAGATCAATACCCCTAACGAAAGCTGCTGACTAGAATTTGGAGGAAGGACAACACTTCTTCACTGCTGGTGGGAGATCTAACTTGTAAGCTCACTATGGAATCAATACAGAAGATCTTCAGAAAACTGTAAATCAATCTCCCTCAATACCTATCTACGGAACTTTTGGGTATATACCTATAGGAAGCTTCAACCTATCACTAGGACACTTGCACTTCCTTGCTCATAACAGAATTTTTACAAAAGCCAGAAACTTGAAAAACCTACATGTTTTTCATGTAGGGAAAGGGATTAAAAAATGTCATGCATTTATATAATTAAGTTTTAGTCAGTTGTTAAAAAAAAGTGACTTCATGAAATTTTCAAGCAAGCAAATGGATGCAATTAGAAAAAAAGCATCCTGAGTGAGGCAACCCCAACACAGAGCACTAAAATGATCTGTATTTACTAATAAGTGGATATCAATTATTGAGGAAATGAAAACCAAGTTACAATCCACGGACCCAAAGAGGTATGGTTAAAAAAGAAAACTCTAGGGAGGATCCATGGATCTCCCCAAGTAGACCAAACAGACTATGTTTGATGGGTAGACTTGGCAGGGATGGTAATAGGAGCTGGAATGATCAGGTAAGGGGCTCTGGAATAGAGGGAGAGAGAGTAAGGGGAAAGATGGGAGGAATTGGGGAATGGAGGGAGTGGTTTGGAAACCCAGTACAATGAAAATTTCTTGGAATCTCTAAAGGTGATCTTAATGAGGACTCCTACTAATGGGATATCATACTCATGGGCCACAATCTGTTTTTGCTTTATTAATATTATTTCTGTTCACCTTGTTCTACCTTGGAGCCAAGCTCATAAATAGCTTTCTATGTGAGCATGCATAGAATGTTGCTGTGTCCCTCCCTGACCCTTACATTAGCCAGAAGGTAATTATCACCTCTTAGGTTTTCATTGTCATAGTTGTCATGAAAAGGCCTGCCACTGTGGGATGCTACAAAGTCTTCTGCACCCGTGACTCTCATCCCACTACCATCACCATGTTCCAGGGATTCCCTTCTCTTTTTTTTTTCTACTGTTTTCCCATGTCCACAAAAGTTCCTGCCTCCTGGTCAAGTTTGCACCATTGTTCTACACTGTCTTCATCCCCATGCTGATCGCACTTATATACAGCCTCAGCAACAAGGATGTGAAGGATGCAGTTAAGTAATGAGCTCTCCTTTGTCAAAATAAAATGTAGTTTCATTAAGATCAAGTATTAATATTGCAATCTTGTGGTCTCTTAGAAACCTCCAATCAGATTTTCACAATCAGTTTCTTTTCATAAATCATTCCCAAATCAATTCACAAAGATATGTTACAACAATTTCCAACCTGTAAATATTATTTCAGAATGAAGCTTAGGCCACGTCAGTAAATGTCTTGTTCAGATATTTTAAGCCCTGTATTTTTATTTTTGTTTCTATGATAGTATGCTTTAGCATACTAGTACCCAGGAAAATATTTAGCTCAGGTTTTATATTAAAAATGTGATACTTTTAGGATGTACTGAAGTTATTTATCAAGGAAGCATGTGTGATTATTTAAAAGCATAAACTTAGAGTGATTCAATAAAAATAATAATAATGAATGAAATATTTATATTTAATTCTTAAAGGCTGTATTTACATTGTGAACATTTTGCTCCATTCAAAATACAAAACATAAGCTTTATGAATCAGCTTTAACATTGTTAAGATTAGTATATTTAAATTTTATTTGATATTACAAATTGATCTTTTTGAAAGAATTTTTGTTTAATTTTAATTTGGTATATCTATCTGCTGATGTGGCTAAGTGCAGGTACACTTGAGGCTGTCAGAGAGCTTAAGTTTTCCCTGGAGCTTGATTAGAAACCTTTTTAAAATTACATTTATTTATTACTTCAAGTTACATCTCCATCACAGCACCCTCCCTCTACCCTTCTTGGTTCCACCCTCCCACCCTCTACCCTCTCTCCCAACAATCCTAGTCCTCCCATGTGGGGTGCCCCACATTTTAGTCCCCTCTGTTCATCAGTCATATGTGGGCTAAGAGCTTCCTTTCTCACTGGGGTTCTACCTGGTAGCTCCACTAGGGCAAAGTGTCCCACTAACAGGTAACAACGTCCATATTTCTGTGCCTTTTAGTCTGTTGGTTGTAGGATAGTTATCCTGTACTAAATGGCTAAAATCCAGTTTTAAGTGAATACATACCATTTTGAAACAACCAATATGAATGCTGAGAACCAAACTTAAGGATTCAGTGTAAGCCCAGTACATGCTAGTAGCCATTGAGTAAACTCTATGCCACATATTTTATATTTATGTGTATCAAAATAGTTTTTCAAATATGCATGTGTCTATTAATGCCATTTAATTCAAAATAGTCTTTTCTATGTATTAATCATGAAAATTTTATCTGGATAATTATAAGTTCACATGCATTTCCCACTAGTCTACTTTGTTCTCTTACATACATTGCTCCTTTTTAAATTTATTTTTTTATTTAAAAATAGATAGTTCTCTCATACAGTATGTCTGGATTACAATTTCCACTCTCTCTCTACTCCTCCCAATTCCTAGGCTCACAAGGACTAGTAATTACTACTCTAATATTAGCGGTCCATACATAATATTTTATTTATATAATCAAATTATTTTTGTAGCTTTTGATATATGCTTGTCTTTTTATTATTTCTGTAGTGACTATACTTAGATGTTATTTAATTGTGGGTTTTATTTACACATTTAGCTAGATAATCTATACAAGATTGTAAATTTAATAGGGCTTAACCTGTGGAAATGAAAGAAGAATATGCTAGACAAGATTATTTTTTGCCAGTTTAGTCTTTATAGATTGTGGGTCTTATGTCTAAAAGTACAGAAATACTAATTAAAAATCTCATTTGATAATACAAATGTCCCAGGCCAGGGCTTTAGAGATGTCATATATAATCACATGGGACAGTGTTAACTCTAATTGTTGAAATTGTAGTCTCCCAAGTAATTTTTCAGTGAAAATCCCTAATGTCCTGCTCCCCAATGCTTTGAGGACATATATTTGTGCCAAATTTAGAACTACTTTTAAGCTTTTAAATGCAATGTTTGGTCTTGTATTGAGTTTCCTTGAAAGAGTTTAAACCCTCACTAAATATGATGCTGATGAAATTTCTTCCAGGACTATTTCTATTTATTAAGTAGTAAGCAAGAAGATTTTTATAACTCATCAATCTTAACAAGAATTCTTAAGTAAATGCATAACACAGGGTCCTCTGTATTTAGGTGAGTTGATTCAGTCCTGTTATTTCATTTGAATGTGGGAATAAGGATCTTAGTATTCTTTATGAGCCAAAACCAGATTTGTGGATCCCAGTAAATAAATCCAGCTCTCTTCCTTAAGAAGAAATCCTTACCATGATTCCTGGACTGCTAGGGAATATATTCTTTACACAAATCAAAGAAAGAAACATAATAGCAAAAAAATAAAATAAAATTCAAGTTACCATAACTGCAGGTAAGTGAGACAAAAATGTTCCTTGTAAAATTCAAATTTGAAGTGTAGTATGGTACCATACACCAATACTGTCCACATTCAGAAGGCTGAGGCTGGAAGATCTGGATTACAAATCCATTCTTTACTGAGTCCCAAGTTTGCTACAAGTTATGGCTACATAGTTATTCAATAGTCTAGTTGGTGTATATACAAACTGGTTTCAGAAAAAATATAATAGAACAAATAAAAATGATTTGTGGTAAAGAAGAAATAGAAATCTTTTTGGTTTTCTATATATGGAGGAGCCGAAAACATTGGGTGAAACCAATCATAGAGAATGATTCAATCAAAGAGCATAACATCTTCTTCTCCTTCTACATATTTGCTTCATCCTTTCACCTACTACAACAGCCTCCAAAACATAGAAACAGAGCTGGAAAAAAGACAAGCATTTCCTGAACAGCCCTCCACAACAGTCACCAATTCTCAACAGCAGCTCTACATTTTTGGACCATTTCACAGGTACATCCACACCTCTTAAAACACTCTTATCAAATGCTACTCTCCTCACTAATCAACAAAGTTCTTTGTAATGAACAATAGTGAAATCCTCAAGATGCTGAAAATAATGGACTAATGAGTGCTGATCCCTGAACATGTTAATGATAGCACATCCTGGAAGGACCAGAAAACTATGGAAAAAAGGAACAGAAAGACTAAGAATCCAATAATGTGGGGAAGAAACTTGTGCAATAGGGAATGGTGACATGGATGAGACTATGGTCAGACAGGCATGGGAGATGAGAATAAACAGAATGTATTGTCCATGTATGATATTGTCATAGAATAACCATAACCAGTAAAAATAGTTCATGTGACATTTTGAGGATAATGTATATGATCAAGCTAGACTGACAGTCATCACTTTAAGGATCCCAAATATTTTAGGAATGGGACATGACATCTATATTGTTATGACTTTTTGAAACTACCAAACTCTACACACCTAGTCTCATTAAAACTGACACATCTTTTCAAACCCTGAAATATTTATTAACCTGTCATAGTTAACATATTTAACTTAAGACATTTAGTTTTCTTTTGTTTCTAAATATTTTGAATTACTCTCCATTCAGGGATCAGTACTCATTAGTCCATTATTTTCAGCATCTTAAGGATTCATCACATTCTTGATTCACTATTGTTCATTGCAAAGAACTTTGTTGATTAGTGAGGAGAGTAGCATTTGATAAGAGTGTTTTAAGAGGTGTGGATATGCCTGTGAAATGGTGCAAGAATGTAGAGCTGCTGTTAAGAATTGGTGACTGTTGTGGAGGGCTGTTCAGGAAATGCTTGTCTTTTTTCCAGCACTGTTTCTTTGTTTTAGAGGCTGTTGTGGTAGGTGAAAGGATGATGCAAATATGGAGGAGAAGGAGAAGAAGATGTTATGCTCTTTGATTGAGTTAAAAGATAACATCCTGAGGTATCAACACCATAGTTCAGGAGGAAGAATTTTTTTTCTATTTTAGTTCTAAGTGTGTACTCTTGTGGATAACTATCTGTGAGCTTGGTTATCACAGATGTTTACTACTTAAAATGTGTATCTCCTATATATCGTACTGTATTTTATACATTTTAAGTTCATAACAATTTTACTTTCTAAATTGGTTTATTTCTAAGGTTTACTTTTATCTTACACATATGTATATTTGTGTCTTCCTGAATGTATGTCACATGTGTGATGGTGATTATGAATGGCAGGAGAGGCTGTCCTCTTCCTTGGAGTTAGAGTTCCAGTCATGGGTGCTAAGAACAGAACTGGGGCCCTCTGAAAAAGGAGAAAGACTTTTAAACACTTAGGTGTCTCTCCAGATGCACATCATTTTTAAAGTTACGTATTAGTATATCACCTTTTCACTGGTGAAGAAATGACTAATAACATTTACAAGTACTAAGCATCATTTTCAGGAGTTCTCTATTTGGACAATTTTCTTGGGCAATGCATTAAACATAATTAAAACAGTAAAATGGTTTTTTGGGTCTTAACTGATTTTACATCTGTCATTCATATTTTAGACACATTGTAATATAAAAAAGAAATCTTTACTTTAACAACTACTTTTAATCTATTTCTACACTGCAGCTTAAGCAAACATTATTCTCTCATTGTATCATCTTGAATAACAATAAAATTAATCAAAGAGCATGCTAGTAAAATCAAATTAGTTCAAAATAAGCAAAATATTTTATATATTGACACAATATAGGTCCATAAAATGTTTTGAATTTATGCTATTCAAGTGAAAAAATATATTATAGGGTAAATAAATAGAAAAAAAGCCAAATATCACATTTTGCATATTGCATGAGGCTAAACTTCCTTCCTTTCTTCTCTTCTTCATTCGTTTTCTTCTCTTCTCTTCTCCTTCCTCTTCCTCCTTTTTTTCTCCTCCTCCTCCTCTTTCTTCAAGATACCTTATCCTGTAGTGCAACCTGGACACCCACTCATGATTCTAATTCTAAGTGGAAAACTTGTATATTTTTACTTCAATTTCTGATTAATATAACTGACCCAAAGCAAAATGTTGAAAAAATAAATAAGCTGCAGACAATGGCAATGTCTACTGAAAAAGAACAATTTTTATACTTTCAAATTCATGCAAGTTGTTAGAGGGGGCATTCTCAGAAACCCAGTATTCTATGGTACTAGTAGTAGCCCCTTTCATTTGAAATACACCTTGGTAAATTCTGACTTCTCTATTCCTGCCTCAGTTATCTTTTCAAACACTCAAGCTTAAAATATTGTTTCTAGCGTATGTGTTGTATAAAGAAAATGTTGGGAAAGGAATCCGTCTTTTCAGTAGTATTATATAATACCCATCGAACTGTAAATTAGTTATTTTTACTCTTTTGTACAATAGATATTAGTTATGACTTTGACATATTGCCCTTTATTTTTCTCCACAGAATTCCAGAAAACCATACTTCTGAAGTGACCTTCATCCTTGTGGGCTTCTCAGAATATCCAGACCTACAGGTGCCCCTGTTCCTCCTGTTCCTGATCGTATATACAGTCACTGTGCTCGGGAACTTGGGTATGATTACCATCATCAGGCTCAGCTCCAAGCTCCACACTCCGATGTACTTTTTCCTTAGTCATCTGTCCTTTGTGGATTTCTGTTACTCCGCTGTCATCACACCAAAGCTCTTAGAGAACTTGATTGCGGAAGACAGAAGGATCTCTTTCACAGGTTGTATCATGCAGTTCTTCTTTGCCTGTATATTTGTGGTGACAGAAACCTTCATGTTGGCAGTTATGGCCTATGACAGGTTTGTGGCAGTGTGCAACCCCCTCCTGTACACAGTAGCTATGTCTCAGAAGCTCTGTTGTTCGCTGGTAGCTGCATCATACTCCTGGAGTATAATCTGTTCCTTTGTATTCATACACTTTATGTTGACCTTGCACTTCTGTGGGACCAAGTTCATAAATAACTTTGTGTGTGAGCATGATGCCATTGTTGCTGTATCCTGCTCTGACCCCTAGATCAGTCAGAAGGTCATTTTTATCTTTGCCACTTTCAATGAGCTAAGCAGTCTGATGATCATTGTCACCTCCTATGTTTTCATTGTCATCACTGTTATGAAAATGCCTACCACTGGGGGACGCTACAAAGTCTTCTCCACCTGTGCCTCCCATCTCACCACCATTACCATTTTCCATAGCATTGTCATCTGTCTCTACTGTGTTCCCACCACCAAAAGTTCTTGGCTTCTGGTCAAGGTGGCCTCCGTCTTCTACACAGTAATCATCCCTATGTTGAATCCACTTATATACAGCCTCAGGAACAAGGATGTGAAGGAAGCAGTTAAGAAACTAATGAGCTCTCAAAAATGTGGTTTTTGAACAAGTAGGTAATTTATTTTAGAGGACATATTTTCTTTCTGAAAAGCAAACACAAATATTCCTTAATTTCATTTTAGAAAGCGTTCCAGTGTCATATCACTCATATATTTAGTATCGTAATCTATAAACTCTAAATTTTATTATAATTGATACCCATATTATTTCAATTATATTTGGAGTTGATTATAAGAAAATATTTAAATGCTGAGGAAAATTTAGTTTAACTTATATATCAAAAGTTTTTAGATGATTTGTATAAATTTATCAAGAAAATTTCTTTGAAGTTTGATCTTCATAACTATTAAGTAGGAAATGCTGTTTATGGACAAGTTTTTACATTGAACTCTATATGGATAATTTTCACATTGGAAGTTTTTTATTGAATAAACATAAAAATATAGTTCCCATCATTCTCTTCATTTTTCCTGTTTGGGATAACATATCATTATACTGAGCTAGCTTTGTAGATAAGGCTGTCCAATTATCTAAATATGTCTTGGAGCTACTAGGATTAAAAGTGTTCACCACTATACCCAGATTCTTTCCGTCTTGTAGAGGTTGGAAACTAGCAAAAGTAAGTTATGCATTATGTTGTAATTTATATTTGTGTAAGTAGTTGCTAACAAACATGTACTTTAACAAATATGCATTTAAATTTTTTGTCATTATTTCAGACGAGATTGGGCGCGTTCAGGGTGGTATGGCCGTAGACTTTTGTCAGTATTTCAATGCAATTTTTTTTACCTCTGTAATTACTTATTGAAATTTTTACTCAGATAGTTTATAATAAGAATTTAGGGAAGTCTAGATCATTTCTACTCCAGCAAAATATAAGAGACACTATGTTAATAAAACACACACATGCATGTCTTATTTACTGATGAAAAGGAACAACAATATTAACAGACCAGTAATCCATAAGCAGTGAGATTGCTGAGGTTTCTTTGATGTTGACCTCTATGCAGCATGGAATATATGATGAGGCCATTTTTATATTTTTCATCCTGGCTCTTTCGTGAGCCACATGGCCATGAGGGTTTGTTGGATGCAGAATCATTTTAAGTAGAGAGATTCTAAAAGCATAGTCAAATTTCCTCTTAGATTCCTGTGTTTTATGATTTTAATACTCAAAGTAAATTATGAAGGTTGAATACCATAAGAATATTACTCACAACTTGTAGTCTGCAGAGTTCTTAATCAACAACTTAGAATAGAGTGAGCAGTAACCATTAAGTTGAAAAACTTTTTATTATTAATAAAATCTGCAAAATTTTCTTTTATTCATCTGATGTAATCGTCATCTCAGAGGCTTACCTCTGATTAAGCTCAACCTATCAAGCTCATTCTGAATTCTGGCTGGCTGGTTCAACTCAACAGTTCTGTCTCAAACTCCTCTCTAAATGACTGATACAAACTGGGTTCTCCCAACTACTGAATGAATTGCTCCTTTGGCTTCAAACTAACTCTAGTCATCTGTTCTCATTCTTTAAAAATGTTTATTTATTACTTCAAGTTACATCTCCATACAGTGCCCTCTTCCAGCCCCTCCCAGTCCCACCCTCCCACACTCTACACCCTCTCACTTCTTTCCCATTCCTCCAGAGTGTGGTGTCCATACAAATCAGTACCCCACCCCAGTTCAGCAGTCATATGAGGGCTAAGAGCCTCCTCATATACTGGTGGCCTACATGGCAGCACCAACAGGGCAAAGTGTCTCATTAACAGGTAACAAAGTCTATGTTCCTGCTCCTTTTGGTGTGTTGGTTGTACTATAGTTATCCTGTATTATATGGCTAAAATCCAATTATAAGTGAATAGATGGCATGTGCATCTTTCTGAGTCTCTGTAAATTCACTCAGGATGAGCTTTTCTAGTTCCATTCATTTGGTTGCAAATTGCATGAATTCGTTGTTTCTAATAGCTGAGTAGCATTCCATTGTGAAAATGTACCACAGTTTTGTTGTTGTTGTTGTTGTTGTTGCTTTTTTTTTTAATGCATTCATTGGTTGAGGGACATCTGGGTTGTTTCCAGTTTCTAGCTATTACAAATAAGGCTGCTATGAACATAGATGAGGAAATATCCTTGTGGTTTGGGGAGGAATCATTTGGATATATACCCCAAAGTGGTATGGCTGGGTCTTGAGGGAGAGCTATTCCAAATTTTCTAAGATATCACCAGACTGATTTCCATAGTGGTTGTACAAGTTTGCACTCCTACCAGCAATGGAGGAATGTTCCCTGTTCTTCACAACCTTGCCAGCATGTGTTGTCATTTGAGTTTTTGATCTTAGCCATTCTGACAGATGTGAGATGGAATCTCAGTGTCATCTTGAGTTGCATTTCTCTGATGATTAAGGATGCTGAGCATTTCTTCAACTGTCTTTCAGCCACTAGAAATTCATCCTTTGTGAATTCTTGGTTTAGTTCTGTTCCCCATTTTTTGATTGGATTATTTTGTTTCTTGGCATTTAATTTCTAGAGTTCTGTGTAAATTATGGATATTAGCCCTCTGTCAGATGTGGGGTTTGTGAAGATCTTTTCCCAATCTGTAGGTTGTCATTTTGTTTGAATGACAGTGCCTTTTGCCTTACAGAAGCTTTACAGATTCATGAGGTCCCATTTATTGATTATTGTTCTTAGAGCCTGAGATATTGGTGTTCTGTTCAGGAAGTTGTCACCTGTGCTGATGAGTTTGAGACTTTTCCCCACTTTTTCTTCTTTTAGATTTAGTGTGTCAGGCTTTATGTTAAGGTCTTTGATCCATTTGGACTTAAGTTTTGTGCAGAGTGATAAGTATGAGACAATTTGCATTCTTTTGCATGTCAACATCCAGTTAGACCAGCAAAATTTTTTGAAGATACTGTCCTTTTTCCATTATACGGTTTTGGCTTCTTTGTCAAAAATTAAGTGACCATAGGTGTGTGGGTTCGTTTCTGGGTCTTCAATCTGATTCCATTGATCTACTGGTCTGTTTCAATACCAGTACCATGCTGTTTTTATTACATGCTCTGTAGTACAGCTTGAAATCTGGGATGTTGATATCTCCATATATATATATATATAGTACAGGATTGATTTAGGTATTCTGGTATTTTTTTTTTTTTGTTACTCCATATGAAGTTGAGAATTGTTTTTTCCAGGTCTGTAAAGAATTGTGCTCTTATTTTGGTAGGAATTGCATTGAATATGTATATTGCTTTTGGTAGGATGGTCATTTTTATTATATTGATCCTACCTATCCATGACCAAGGGAGATCTTTCCATCTTCTGATGTCCTCTTTAATTTCTTTCTTCAAGGACTTGAAGTTCTTGTCATACAGGTCTTTCACTTGCTTGGTTAGAGTTACCCACAGGTATTTTATGTTGTTTATGGCCATTGTGAAGGGTGTTGTTTTCCTAATTTCTTTCTCAGCCCATTTATCTTTTGTATAAAGAAGAGCTTTTGATTTCTTTGAGTTAATTTTGTATCCAGCAACCTTACTGAAGGTGTTTATTAGTTGTGTTAGTTCTCTGGTAGATTTTTTTTTTTTTGGGTCTCTTATGTATCTTATCATCTGCCAAGAGGAATAATTTGACTTCTTCCTTTCCAATTTGTATCCCCTTGATCTGCTTTAGTTGTCTTATTGCTCTGGCTAGAACTTCAAGTACTATGTTTAAGCGGTATGGAAAGAGTGTGCATCCTTGCATTGTCCCTGACTTTAGAGGAAATGTTTTAAGTTTTTCTCCATTTAATTTGATGTTGGCCACTGGCTTGATGTATATTGCCTTTATTATTTCCAGATATGATCCTTGTATGCCAGCTCTCTCCAGGACTTTTAGCATGAAGAGGTGTTGGATTTTGTCAAATGCTTTTTCAGAATCTAATGAGATGATCATTTGTTTTTTTTTTTTTCTTTCAACTTGTTTATATGGTAAATTACATTGATGGATTTTTGTATGTTGAACAACTCCTGCATTCCAGGGATGAAGCCTGCTTGATCATGGGGTATGATACTTTTGTTGTGTTCTTGGATTTGGTTTGCTAGTATTTCATTAAGTATTTTTGCATCTATGTTCATGAAGGAAATTTGTCTGAAGTTCTCTTTCTTTGTTGGGTCTTTGTGTGGTTTAGGGATCAAGGTGACTGGGGCCTCATAGAATGTGTTTGGCAGTGTTCCTTCTGTTTCTATTTTGTGCAAGATTTTGAAGACTATTGGTATTAGCTCTTCTTTGAAGGACTGGTAGAATTCTGTGCTGAAACCATATGGCCCTGGGCTTTTTTTTGGATTGGAGATTGTTAATGGCAGTTTCTATTTCCTTATGGGTTATAGGACTGTTTAATTTGTTAATCTCATCTTGATTTAGCCTTGGTAGGTGGAATATATCAAGAAAATTGTCTATTTCTCTTAGGTTTTCAAATTATGTGGATTACCAATCTTTGAAGTAAGACCTATAGATTCTCTGGATTTCGTCAATGTCTGTTGTTATTTCTCCCTTTTCATTTCTGATTTTATTGATGTGGGTATTTCCCTCCTGCCTTCTTGTCAGTTTGGCTAAGGGTTTATCTATTTTGTTGATTTTCTCAAAAAACCAACTCTTGGTTTCATTGATTCTTTGAATTGTTTGTATGTTGTTGATTTCAGCCCAAGTTTGATGATTGCCTGCCTTTTTTATTGCTCTGTCAGTTCTGCTATTAAGTTGCTAATATGAGCTGAGCTGTCATAATTTTCTTTTTGAAGGCACTTAGTGCTATGAACTTTCCTTGCAGCACTGCTTTCATTGTGCCCAATAGGTTTGGGTAGGTTGTGCCTTTATTTTCATTGGATTTAGAGAAGTCTTTTATTTCCTTCTTTATTTTTCTCTGACCCAGTGGTCATTGAGTAGAGAGATGTTCAGTTTGCACGAATGTGTAGGCTTTTTGTTATTTGTGTTGTTACTGAAGTCCAGTTTTAATCCATGGTTGTCTGATAAGAAACAAGGGGTTATTTCAATTTTCTTGTATCTATTGATGCTTTCTTTGTGTCTGACTATATGGTCAATTTTGGAGAAGGTTCTGTGAGCTGCTGAATATAAGGTGTATTCTTTTGTGTTTAGGTGGAACATTCTGTAGATATCTATTATGTCCAATTGGTTCATTACCTCTTTCAGTCTCATTATTTCTCTGTTTGGTTTCTGTCTCAATGATCTGTCCATTGTTGTGAGTAATGTGTTGAAGTATCCCACTCTTAATGTGGGAATTTATGTGTGGTTTAAGATTTAGAAGAATTTCTTTTACAAATGTAGGTGCCCTTGTATTTGGGGAATAGATATTCAGTAATGAGATGTAATCTTTATGGATTTTCCTTTAATGAGTATGTAGTGCCTTTCCCTATCTTTTTTGATTAACTTCAGTTGAAAGTCTATTTTATTTGTTATTAGGATGGCTATTCCAGCTTGCTTCCTGGGACCGTTTGCTTGGAAAACCTTTTCCCAGCCCTTTACTCTGAGGTAGAATCTATATTTGTTGGTGAAATAAGTTGCTTGTATACAGGAAAATGATGGGTCTTTTTTACAGATCCATTCTGTAAGCCTATGTCTTTTTATTGGGGAGTTGAGTCCTTTGATGTTGAGGGATATTAATTACCATAGGTTGTTGTTTACTGTTATTTTTATGTAGGTGGTGGTTGTGTGTTTCTTTTGGTTTAGTTGCAGTGGAATTTTTTGCTTCCTGTTTTCTTGGGTGCAGATATCTTCTCTGGGTTGGAATTTTCCTTCTAGGATCTTCTGTAGACCTGAGTTTGTGGGTAAATACTGTTTAAATTTGGTTTTGTCATGGAGTATCTTGTTTTCTCCGTTTATGTTGATAAAAAGTTTTGGTGGTTATGGCAGCCTGGGCTGACACCTATGTTCTCTTAGGACCTGTAGGACATCTGCCCAAGCCCTTCTGGCTTTTAAAGTTTCTGAGGAGAAGTCAGGTGTAATTCTGACGGGCCTACCATTATTATACATTACTTGTCCTTTTTATCTTACGGATTTTAATATTCTTTCTTTTTCTGTACATTTGGAGTTTCAATTATTATGTGACAGGAGGAATTTCTTTTCTGGTCTAATCTGTTTGGAGTTCTGTATGCCTCTTGGAAAATTATTGGCATCTCTTTCTTTAAGTTTGGGAAGTTTTCTTCTATGATTTTGTTGAAGATGTTTCCTGGGCCTTGGAATCGGGAGTCTTCTCTTTCATCTAAGCCTATAATCCTTAGGTTCTGTCTTTTCTTTGAGTCTTTGATTTCTTGGATGTTGTGGGTGAGAATTTTTTTTTTTTATATTTCTCCTTTTCTTTGATTGTTGTATTGATTTCTTCAATTGTATCTTCCACACCGGAGATTCTGTCTTCCATCTCTTGTGTCCTATTTTTGATGCTCATGTCTAGTTCCTGTTCTCTTCCCTTGGTTTTCCACCTCCAGGATTATCTCTGCTTGTGTTTTCTTTATTGCTTCCATTCCAATTTCAAATCTTGAACACTTTTATACGTTTAGATGTTTCCTGCTCCAATTTAGATGACTTTTTCTGCCAATCATTCAAATCTTTCATAGCCTTGTCTCTTTCCCATTCATATTTGGTTGAGTTGGTTTTGAGGTCTCAAATGGTATTCTCTATTGCTTTCATTTGTAAAATTGAGGATTCTTTAAATTGTTTCAGGGATTTAATTTCTTCTTGTAAGGACTCTATCATTTTGCTAAGTATAGATTTTTCATCATTTTTGTCTGTTTCAGCTGTGGTGGAATATTCAGGGTTTGCTGTATTAGCATGGCTGTATTTTGTTGGAGTCATATTTCCCTGATTTTTGTCAGATTTATTTTTTTCCTGGCCTTTAGCCATCTGGTTGTCCTTAGCTGGTTACTCCTAGTGTCTTCAGGACCTTTACCTAAACATGGGGCTTTGGTGTAGAGGCTGTATAGTCTTAGTGGTCTGTAGCTCAACACAGCATAGGTGGGGTCTTGTGTTGGGGGCTGGATTTCAGTGGGCCCCCTGAAGTTCACCCTTTTCAGTTGTGTCCTCACTGGGGACTCAGGTTGGGGTTAGGGTGGGATGTGTTATTTCAATCTGCAGAGCACCCTGCTGCTAGTTTGTCTGGTCTGAGGGTTAGGTTAGTGATTGTGTTTCCCCCAGGTGGCTCCTCCTAGGTGGTCCCCAGGGCATCTCTGTTACTCATGGGCCTAGCCACTAAGCCCATGTAGTCTGAGTCACTCAGACAGTGTACACAGGCCAAGAACTCACTGCTCCAGGGGTGGAACTGTAGATGCATAAAATCTGGTTTCCCACTGAGAAAGAGCCAGGTATGCTGGCTGAGGGGTCCATTGCTCAGGGTGGAGGGGTCCAAAGCCCATCCACAGGGCTTGGAATCAGTGGAGTTCCATGCAGCCTTCCAACCTGACCACCCACCTTTCAGCCTGTTCTGATCTCACTTTTCCTGTGGATGTGCTGGTCCTGCTTTGGGTGCCGGAGCTATATGTGGAAACTGGGCACTCAGAAAGTCAGGAGGAATCTCTCTCTGGTGAATGGAGCTGCCCACCAAATCCCAGGACATTGCTCAGGTGGTACCGGAGGCATAATCCGCTACAGGATGTCACGCTGCTTTGTGTAGCCACAGAGTTCTTCTGAGTGATTGTAAATCCAATAGAGGGGCCTGTATGTCCAACACCATTCTGGGTAAGCCCAAGAATGCTTGTGCCTCCCAGACCACTGCTCTGTTGTAGATATACACCCGTGGTCCTGCTGTTGTCCTGTAGTTCAGAATGTGCTGTGGTTGACAGCCACAATGGTTCTGCTGAGAATATATGGTATCAGAAAGCCTACATGGAAGGTGGGAGGTCAGGAGGCTGGTGTGTATCCCTGTCGGTGGTTGGCAGCCATTTGCTGGATATTTGAGTGGCTGGTACCCACAGGTCCTCTCTTGGTGATGATTCTCCTGCTTCCCCAGCTTCTGTGGCTTCTATGGTTTATGCTTGTCTGTTTTTCTGAGTGTCTGAAATTGTCACCCAGGGAGTTTTATTAGTCCCTGGGTTCCTCGGGTGAAACCTAACAGCTTCGATCCTCTCAGATTGTTGCTCAGTGTGTTATAACTCTTTAGTATTGTAGCTGTTTTCCCAGCATTCAAAATGTGTCCATGCCAGCTGCTGCCATCTTGGAATCTTCTGTTATCATCTTTTGACTCCTCATTCTCTGGATCATTCTGTCTTCACTCACATCTAACTTGTTCTCTCTGCAACCTGTCTTTGTAACACTGTCCTGGTAAAAAGTGCCTCTGAACTCCAGGAACTGCATTGTCACCAACAGAAGTGCTGCTACACTTCCTTTCAAGTGACTCCCAACTCACTTTAGCTCTGTTCTGCACCAAATGGAACTGACTTGAACTCAACTGACTGAACTACACTCACTGAACTCCCTCCATTTGACTGACTTCATTGGAAAACATGACTGCTTCCTTCTGCCAACTCACCTTATCTACATTGTTTGTGTTTAAAGGTGTGTACTAAGGGCTTGACTGTTTTCTAGCCAGGGAGTAAGGGTGTGGGCAGAGCAGCCATGTTGCTAGAGTGAAATTTCTCCATAAAAATCACTTATTTCTTTAAAATTTATTTATTGATACTCAGATAATTATAATGTATAATATAGATCAACAATGTGTAATGATTTTACTGAACCTTTTAAATGATTTACATAAAATTTAAAATGTTAAACCTTTGGGTATTTCTGATGTAAATGTAAAATGTAAAATCTTCTCATTGGATCTTCAGTAACTTTCCAATCATTGTTTACTTGACAGCTGATCCTACAGATATTTTATTTTTGGAGAGAAGGGGTTAAGAGAAGGGTTCTCTATGTATCACTGGATGTCCTGGTACTCTCTCTGTAGTCTATCCTAACCTCAAACTCACAAAGATCTACCTGTTTCTGTTCCTGGGGGACTAGGATTAAAGTCATGCACCACCACAGCTCTGCTGAAGATTTTCAAATATTGTATATTAAATTCTATCTATTAAATATCACTTATATACCACCTAGATTAGGTTCTATTTTTGCACACAAAATAAAAATTTAAATGGATTTGAGATCCAAATCAGGCTATCTTGTTTGATAACTTCGTTCCTCCCTGCTTATTGAAATCTGCTGAGGAAGGGATTCAGAATTAAAGGCTTATGAATAGTCTTTGACTAACATACACCTGACAGAGTATTGATATATAGAATACAAATGGACTGAAGAAAAAATGTCTCTTTAATGGAGAATTCTCCAAAAGACAAAGAAATTACTGATAAATACTTTTTTAAAGTGTTCATTATTCTGAGACATAAGAAAAAAAGAAATCTACAATTATATTGAGATCTTTTTAACTTTATGCAAAATAAGTAATAGATAGAAAGCAAATGACATTCAGTACATGTAAATGTTGGCTTTATTTTCTTAGATGAGCATCATACCCAAACTGTGTGACTACATGGCCTGGGCTGAGCCCAGAGCATTTCTTTCTCTGTTCTAACTATCCCTAGATTTAGTCTTGGAAGTTTCTAGCCTCCATACAATCCAATTTTCTGCAAGCTAGAACCTTGAAAGCTTACAACCTCCATTTGCTAACCCAGGCAGGCATATAATGTGTCAGCATCTGAGACTTACTACTGAATAAACTCATCCTTTCTAGTTCTTTCTGAACTCTGGCTGACTGGTTCAAATTAGTTATTCTGACTCAAACTCCACTCTAGCCTAACTGATTCAAACTGTCTTCTCTCATCTTCTGACTGGATTGCTCTTTTTGGAAAAACTGTCTCTGAACTCCACAAACTGCACTGCATGGAATGCACTGATTGCACTAACTGCATGAACTAAACAGAACTGAACAGAACTGCAGGAACTCAACTGAACTTCCCTGCATTCAACTGAACTTCACTGAACTCAACTTCACCTCCCTCCCTACACGGCTCTTAAGTAGCTTCTTTCCTATTTGTTCTCTTGAGAGTTAGGTGTATCCTATCTCTGTCTCTTTCTGTTGAATCTTTCTCTGATGTCTGCCCCTTAATTAGATGGCATTGTTCTGGATTAAAGATATGTACTAAAAATGTCTCTGTAGTCCACTCAGAGGCACTAAAAGGTGTGTACTAAAGTCATGTCTGTATTCTAGGCAGATCAACAGACCTAGGTGCTTGGATGTGATTCCTTGCCAGAGTAGGTATATTACTGGATTAAAATTAGAGTACAGGTACTGGTGAGGACACTGGGAAAGGGTAATATTTATTCACAATTGCAGGACATATAAACTGGTATGGATACTTCAGTGTGAAATTGTGCAGTAAAGTTAAAATTGAACTTTATGTCTCAGATATGCCACTCCTGAACATTATGTAGGATTTTTATTCATGAACACACTACTTCTGCGGCTATTGTACAATACCAGTACAAGAGTAGAATCTTTACTCTTTCATTATGTATGAATGAAACTCTAATGAGAATCCACCTCTTACTGAAGGGCTTTGGCCACTTAATGGATACTAGGGGAAGTTATGTCATTTCCTTCAGCAATGTAACCACTAAGTTGCCCATGATACACTAAATACTCATCCACTCATGCTCATCCAAGAACCTGTAATTTAGCTGAGTCAAAAAAAGTAATCAAAATATTTGTTAAGAGAAGGTTTTTAGTAGGAATGCTCATTAGTTTTTATCAACTTGACACATCATAGAGTCACCTTGAAAGTGGTAATCTCAATTGAAGAATTGATTCAATTAGATTGACCAAGATCATCTTTTAATTAGTGGTTGATATAAGGTCCAATACACCTTGGGTGAGGCCACACCTCAGTTTATGGTATTGACATGGCCCATATTACCACAGAAGGTCATATTGATGTCCACGGTTTTGGCTGCTACCTGAAGCCATGTTGATGCCTGTGGGCCATGTTGCTACGAGTAGCCATATAGATGTGGGTGTCATGAGTCCATCGGGTTTTCCAGATTCATGGTGCTGCTGCCAAGGATTTGTCTGCATCTGAAGTCCTGAGGCAAACAGGGTTTGTGTGGATGTCCATTTTTTTGTCAAGTGCTTCCACTGAAGGCCACTTGGATGTGTGCCACACCCACCTCGCCAGCAGTGCACGGCCGGGTGGTGCCTCGGGGCTTATGCAAGCCTTGAGGGATGACC
>CAJQZJ010000309.1:3819130-3847102 GCA_907164525.1 Lophiomys imhausi | reverse complement strand
CTTGGATCGGAAAGCTACGACCCCACATCCTTGGTGGTCGGTAGCAGATGTGCATGGTTACTTCTTTAGTCTGAAGCCATGTTGATGTCTGTGGGATATTCTGCATCTGGAACCATGTTGATGTTAGTAGCCTGTGCTGTCACCTGAGGTCATGGTGATGTCAGAGGTCTCGATGCCTCCTAGGGCCTTGCCTGTGTCTGTGGGCCTACTGTATCCAGGACTCTGTGTTCATTGTGATTTGTGTTGTCATCAGAAACCATGTGGAAGTACATGATCCACCCTCTTGCTGATTGTAAAGAGCAAGGAAGCTAATTTTTCAGTGATATTGGTGACTGCATACACATAGTGAGAAAAGGGGACAAGTAAGTCTCCTTTGACAACTCCACTCCCCCACTCAAAAAAATGTCCAGCCTAAAAAGGAAGTGAAAACTCTTAAGCTGTGTGATAAGGATGTTGAAGTTAAATCTCCACATTTGATGGCACTAGGCAGGGGTGCAGGAGGGGAACAACTCAGTTTTATTTGAAGGGCAGACCATTGAGAGTTTGACCATGGTCTAGTGCATATACAGATAAGACATATTGGACTTATTTCTATTTAAATTTTTCTTCATTATTTTTGGGGGAGAAGCAGGCCCACAGACACAGGCAAGGCCCTAGGAGGCATCGAGACCTCTGACATCACCATGACCTCAGGTGACAGCACAGGCTACTGACATGGTCCCAGATGCAGAATATCCCACAGACATAAACATGGCTTCAGACTGAAGAAGAAACAACACACATCCAAGTGGCATTCAGTGGAAGCACTTGTCATGAAAATGGACATCCACACAAACCTTGTTTGCCTCAGGACCTCGGATTCTTGATTTCCTTTAGTGATGGACTGTCAAATAAGAGGGTAAGTCAAATAAACTCTTTCTTCCCTATGAAATTTGGGTTTTAGTTGGTGTTTTATAACACTATCAAAAATCGAATTATAATAGTGGGAAATGTGCAGGTGATTCGATTAGAGAATGAGGGGTTAGAATGACAAAATTTCAGTATAAAAGGTAGACATGAAAATTTCCAAGGACAAAAGGAAAATATTTGCAATTATAAATGTTTCAACAAAATATATCAATTGGTGTTCAGATATATAATACAATATTTTCAATATTCAGATGTGATATGGAATGTGTATGAGTCATTTATTTTACCTGTTTAATTTTAGTAATTTTTCTAACTTTAATTTATAAATTAAAATTCTATTTTGTTATTGTTAATGTTTTATTTGCATATATAACATAGTTATAGGTTTCTTATGTAATTTCATATGTGTACATTACATATTTTTATCACATTAACACTACATTAACTTCTTTGTTGCTTTTCCAATCTAACTGACATACTCTTCTTAGCATAGTTTGGCACTCCTTTCTTATCTCCAAGAGAATACTTTCAACTATGGTCAACATTCATATTCTAAATAATGACATAGGTTTTACTTTAAAACAAATAAAAACAATAATAATTAGAGCCTGCTGCATCATAAAGTATCTTTATGAAAATATTTCCCATGTGTCAATATTATTGTGCTTTCTCCTTAAATAATTGTTGTGGTGGTAAATTACAGCTTTCATAAACAAATACATTTTCTCATTTGTTTTATGAATCATGGAATTAGACAGCTTTCTTGAAAACAAAGTATTAATTGTATTTGTTGGATTTTTGGGCATGTATATTTGACTCAAAGTCACATGTAATCAAGAATTGTGATCTCTTATTAAAAGTTTTCTTTATAATTGAGAATTTGATATGAAATAGGGTAAAATATACTTCTTCCCAAAATTCCTTTTATGTCTTTTTATTATAAACCACTAAGTTCAGTTAGTGATTTCCCATACATATATATTATGGGGCAATACCCTGAGCTTAGGAAGACTAGCTAGTATAATTAAGTTTATTGTATTGCACTAGATGCCCATATGTTCAAACAACTGTTAATTTAATAATTTTCAGAAGTATAAACTTTTTTTTAGATATACCCTTTGTATGAGACCTGCTGGTGAACACCACAGTAATTGCTTGGAAGATATGCATTTAAAAAAAGAGGAAGTTTCTTTTAATTATATGTTTGTAGTCCAAAAAAATCATCAATGATGATGCATATGGTATCTTTTCCCAAAGCCAATGAGTTAGATTATAATATATAACAAAACCATTGACTACAGATTAAAACCTATATCTTCTTCAAGGTATTTCTATGTTTCCTTCATGATAGTTTGACTGTTGCCTCCTTTATTTAATTCTATTTTTCAGTGAACAGTGGATGCCTTTATTTGAGAAACTTAAAATATGTTAATTTTTCAGGAAATTGTTCTTGTTTATTAATAAGAAAATGACATAATCTCAAATGCAAAATATAAGAAACATATAGAACACCAATAGATTGGTCTAGAAAAGAAATTCCCTTTTATTTTAGCATAGTAATCATAGCAATAAAATCACTAACCATACATAACAAAAAACATTATTAACAGCTGCAAGGAAAAAGAGCTAGTAACATATAAAGGCAGATCTACTAAGAATACAGCTGACTTATCAGTGGAGACTCTAGAATCCAGAAGAGCCTGGACAGATGTGATGCAGACTCTAAAAACTACACATTCCAGGACTAGCAAAACTTTCAATCACTAAAGATGGAAAAAAACATGATATTTGATGATAAATTCAAATTTAAGCAATTTCTATCTAAAATCCATCATTTCATACAGAGTTAGAAGAAGAAATAGTCTGAGGAAATTAATTCTTCCTATTTCAACACAGAAAATAAGTTATCTTACAACTGGAGGAATCAAAAGAAAGGAAACACACATATACATGCATACACACACACACACACACACACACACACACACACACACACATGCAGACACACAGAGACACAGTAACACACATGCAAATTCACACAGATACACCTTCCAAACACACACACACAGTGATGCCACCTCTGTCACCACAATCAACAACAACAACAACAATGGCAACAAAAACAAAGTAAAAGGAATCAACATTCATTGGTCACTGATATCTCAATATTGAAGGTTTCAATTACTCAATGAAAAGATATGGACTAACAGAATGAATGTGAAAACAGGATCCATCCTTCTGCTGCTTCCACAAAACATACAATATCAAAGATAGATATTATTTCAGGGTAAAATGTTGAAAAAAGTTATACCAATCAAATGGACCAAATGCATGCTGTTATAGTCACTTGGGTATTTATCAAAACAGACTTTAAACTGAAACTAATCAAAAGAGATAGCAAAGTCACTACATACTCATAAATGGAAAAATCCAGCAATGTGACATTTCAAATCTTTAAAAAAAAATATTATTTCAGGTTGCATCTCTATCACAGTGTCCTCTTTCCACCCCTCCTAATCCCGCCCTCCCACCCTTTACCCCCTATCCCTTCCATCTCATTCCTCCATAATGGAGTGTCCCTACATATCAGTCCCCCACACCAGTTCAGCAGTCATATGAGGGCCAAGAATTTCCTCATACACTAGGGGCCTACAAGGCAGCACCACTAGGGAAAAGTGTCTCATTGAAAGATAACAAAGTGTACGCCTCAAACAGATCGGCAACCAGGTTTGTACAAGAAACTGTACTACACCTTCAATCATAAATTGATCTCCACACATAAATGGTAGGACACTTCAGTACCCCACTCTCACGAATGGAATGTTCATCCAGACAAAAACTAAACAGAGAAATACTGGAGATTATAGCCATTATAAACCAAATTGTCCTATCAGAAATTACAGAATATTTTACCCAAACACAAAAGAATGTATCTTCTCCCCTCATGGAATGTTCACCAAAATTCACCACACATTCAAACACAAAGAAATTCTAAATAGACACAAAAAAAAAAACTGAAAAAAACACCCTGCATCTTATCAGACCACCATAGATTAATGCAGGATATCAACAACTACAGAAACAGAAAGATTAAAACTCATGGAAACAAAACAAATCTCACTGAATTAAAAATGTGTTAAAACACAAATAAAGGAAAAATTAGTCTGTCTAGAACTTAATTAAAATGAATTGGCTGAATACCCAAACTTGTGACACCCAATGAAAGGAGTGATAAGAGGAAAATTCTGAACACTACATGTCTATAAAAAGAAATTGGAGACCTCTCATAATAACAAGTTAACAAAACACCTGAAAACCCCAGAAGAGAAAGAAGTAAGTACATCCAAGAGGAATAGATGGCAAGAAACAATCAAACTGAGAACTGAATCTATATAGAAAGTATGAGAACAATACAAAGAATCAATGTAATGAAAAGTTGTTATTTGTGGGGAAAAGATAGACAACTTTTTACCAAATCAAGCGAAAACACTGAGGGAGAATATCCAAATTAACAAAAGCAGAAATAAAAAGGAGGCTATAACAACAGACACCAAAGAAATACAAAGAATCATAAAGACATACCTCCAAAACCACATGCTTCTAAATTGGAAAATCTAAAAGATATGGATAATTATCTCAATAGGACCTACTTACTAAAGTTAAATCAAGATAAGATAAACAATTAAATATTTTTACACCCACAGTAAAATAGAAGCTATTACAAGTCTCCAAATACTAAATCGTCATGGATAAGATTATTTTAGTGAAGAATTCTATCAGGCTTTCAAAGAAGAGTTAAGGCCACTACTCCTTAGTTTATTCCCTAAAATAAAAACACAAGGACTATTGTGCAGTTTATATTATGTCTACGTAGTTAAACGGATACCCAAGCCACAATAAAGGTTCAATAAATAAGGAGATTTACACATAAATTTCCCTTAGAGGCATATGCGCAATGATACCAAATAAAATATTTGCAAACTGAATCCAATGACACCTCAAAAGAATCATCTACCTTGTTCAAGTAGGCTTCATTCCAGAGTAGCAGGCATGCTTCAGCATAAGAAAATCAATCACTGTAATCCAAAATGTAAACAATTGTTTTAAAATGGGTGATCATCTCATTAGACACTGAAAAGACTTTTGACAATATCCAATACATCATCACACCCAAAGCATTAGATATATTAAAGCTACAAGAGACATACCTAAATATAACACACAAAAAGTTTATAGACAACATCAAATTAAATAGAGAGAAACTCAAAGCGATTTCACTAAAATCAGGAACAAAACAAGGTTATCCATTTTCTCATATTGATTTATTATTTTACTTGAACTTTTAGCTAGACAATTAAGACAACAGAGAGATCAAGAGAGTACAATTGGAAAGGGAGAAATTAAAGTATCATTTGCAGATAATATGAATGTATAAATAAGTGACCCTAAATTGTTTTACCAGGGAACTCCTAAAACAAAATAATCACTTTCAACTAAGTTTATGAATATAGGATTTACTCAAAACAGTCAACAGTCACCCCAGGTTGAAATGACTAATTGAGAAAGAAGTCAAGGATACATGTTTTACAATAGCCTTAAATAACATAAAATATCTGGGTTAATGCTAACCAAGCAAGTGAAAGAATCATATGTTAAAAGTTCAAGTATTTAAAGTAAGATATTGAAGAAGATATAAGAAAATGGAAAGATCTACTTTGGTCATGAATTAGTAGGATTAACATAGTAAGCATGGCCACTTTATCACAAACATCTACAGGTCTGATGTACTCCTCATCAAAATCTTGACACAATTCTTTAGAGACATTGTAAGGACAATTATTAACATCATATGAAGTACAAAACATAAATCCAAAAACACATGCACACTTGATTATTTATTTTTTAAAAAGTCATGAATACAAAGTAGAAAAAAGACAGCATCTTCAACAAATGATGTTCATAAAACTGTATATATTCCTGTAAAACAATGTAAATAAATCCATATTTATTAGTCTGCATAAAAACCAATTCCAAATGAATCAAATTCCTCTACATTAAACTAGATATGCTGACAGATAGAAAAAGCAGCATGAAATAGTCTTGAACACAGTGGCACAGGAGATAACTTTCTTAACAGAACAATGACGAATGGATAAAAAAAATTGTGGTACATCTATACAATGGAATACTACTTAGCTATCAGAAACAAAGAAATCAGGCAATTTGCAAGCAAATGGATGGAACTAGAAAACCTCATCCTGAGTGAGCTAACCCAGACTCAGAAAGATGCATCTACTCACTTATAATTGGATTTTAGCCATATAGTACAGGACAACTATCCTACAGCCAACACACCAAAAAGATCAGAAACATAGACTTTGTTACCTATCAAAGGGACAATATGCCTACCATGTAGGCTACCATGTAGACCCCCAGAGCAAGAAGATGTTCTTAGCTCTCATAGGACTATTGAACTGAGAGGGGCTAATATGTAGGGATACTCCACATCGGAGGAGTGGGATGGGTGGTAGAGGGAGGAATGGGAGGGAGGGTTAACCGGGGGGGGGGTGGGAAGAGGACACTATGATGGAGATGTAACGATTAAACATTATAATAAAAATAAAGGTAATGCAGTCACTAAGGTGAGCAATAACTGTGATCTAATAAAACCAAAAAGCCTTCTAATAAAAAACTGAGTTTGAAAATAATTCTGCTTTTATTAGTGTTCTAATATAAAACTGAGTTAAAAAAAAAAAACAAGCAAAAAGCTTGTGTAAGGCAAAGGATATCATGAATTGGACAGAAGCCTTCAGAATGGGAAAAGATTTTTACCAACTCCTCATCTTTTAGAGGACTAATATCTGAATTATACAAAGAATTCAAGAAAGTAGATATCAAAAACAAAATAATCCAATTAAAAAAGGGTATTTATCTAAATGGGAATTCTGAGTAGATGAATTTCAAATAGCTCAGAAACACTGAACCAAAATTTCAACACCCTTAACCAATAAGGAGAAACCAAATAAAACTACTTTGATATTCCATCTTACACCTGTCAAAATGGCTAAGATCAATAAAACAATTGAAAACTGCTGGCTGGAATTTGGAGAAAGGACAACACTCCTTCATTGCTGGTAGATCAAACTTGTAAGACCACTGTGGAATTCAATGTAGATGTTCCTCAGAAAATTGTGAATCAATACCCATCTTATAACTTTTGGGTACACATCCAAAGGAAGCTTCAACCTATCACTAGGACACTTACATATCCCTGTTTATAACACATTGTTCATAATAGCCAGAAACTGGAAAAACCTAGATGTCCCTCAGAGGAAAATAGATTAACAAAATGTAATACCTTTCCACAGTTGAGTTTCACACAGTTGTTTAAAAAAAAAAAAAGTGACTTTGTGAAATTTGCAAGCAAATAGATGCCACTAGAAAAAGAAAGCATCCTGAGTGAAGCAAATCGTCACAAAAAGAAAATGATCTGTATTTACTTATAAGTGGATGTTAATTATTAAGGAAATGAAAACAAAATTACAGTCCATACACTCAGAGAGGTAATACTAAAAAAGATAGCTCTAGGGAGGATTCATGGATTACTCTGGGTAGACCAAATAGACTATTTTTGATGAGTAGACTTGGTAGGGGCAGTAACAGGAGGTGTAATGAACAGGTAGGGGGAGGTAGGATGGACCCAGAGAGTAAGGGGAGAGATGGCTGGAATGGGGGATTTGCAGGGAGTGGTTTGGAAACCCAGAGTTCCAAACTATTACAGTGAAAATTTCTTGGACTCTGTAAAGGTGATCTTAATGAGGACTCCTACTAATGGGATATCATACTCATGGGCCACAATATGTTTCATTATATTCATATCATTTCTGTTCACCTTGTTCTTCTTTGGAACCAAGTTCATAAATAACTTTGGAAATGAGCATGCAGACATTGTTGCTGCATCCCTCCCCCTTACATTAGTCACAAGGTCATTTTCGCCTTTTAGGTTTTCATTGTCATCATTTTTTGTGTTTTTTATTGTAGTTTATTTTTTATTTCTTCAAGTTACATCTCAATCACAATCCTCCCTACAACCCCCTCCAGACCCACCCTCCCACCCTTTTCCCCTTCAACGCCCCATCCTCTTTCATTTTTTTTAAGTTTAAGGTATATCTTTTACCCCCAACAGCTCTCCCTTTCAGTCCAACAAATGGTTCTTTCTCTTATAACAATAAATAAAATACAAAACAACAAAAATAAATAGGCCACAATTATGAGAGTTATATGGCTTAGCATACATTCCCATTGTCCAGTCCATATGCATTTGGCACCTGACTTTAACAGTCTATTATCTAACCATCTCCATAAGTTTAAGGTTCTAACTCAGCTTTCATACTAACTTGCATCACAATTTTAAAAATATCTTCTTAGATCCAGAACATCATCTTGATTCCTAAACTACTCAAAATTTAACTATGAGATTCTAGCTCTCTATTCTTCAACCACCTCAGAGACCTGAGAGAGATAAATATATCTGATTATATAAGGAGTGCAGGGCCCGCAGCTTCCAAAACTAAGAAATGACATACCAGTGGCTGCCTGGACAGTTCCCACTTTCTCTCCATACATTACACCATCAATCTTCAGCCATTTGGCCCCATTTCTCTGACAGACATTGATTGTGGAGCAGGAATTATGAAGGACTTGCTCACCCTGTCTTGGCAGATCTAGGCTGTCGACTTACCTGCTTCCAAGTTTTGTCCTTTTTGGACAGCATTCTGTCTACAGTTGAAGCAAGGGATTTTTCTTGCCAAGTGACAGGCTTGCCACTAATTCCAACATTACCCACTGGAGATTCTTCAATGCTTATCTTCTGCTTGGAGTAGAATAGGGGGTGCTGTCAGGAGCTGACATGTCTCGATATCAAAAAAGTCTTAAGTTAAGAAAACATCTTTGAATGCCATAGTCTGCAGATCTTTTGAGGTTTTTGAAGACCCCTATCTATCTCTTCTATTTAGATAAGCAAATGTTTCTTGTCTCTTAGCAACTTGATTTCTGATTAGCTTAGAAAATAACTGTGATAGACTGTCATAGTACCTAACAAAATGACAAGCTTAAATGACTATTAGTTTGCATTTCTTAATTATCCTAAACAGTTTATGACAGTTGGTAGCAAAAGGCTGAAACTTCACATTTCATTTTTAAGCATTACTAGGTACAATAATACCTTTAAAAAGCATTACCCTTAATTTTGTATCAATATACAAAGATCAATACCAATGTGGCCAAATATAATCTTAATTTTGTATCAATATACAAAGATCAATACCTATGTAGCCCAATACAATCTTAATTTTGCATGAATATACAAGGGTCAATACCATTGTGGCCTAATATAATCTTAATTTTGCATGAATATACAAGGGTCAATACCATTGTGGCCTAATATAATCTTAATTTTGAATCAATATACAAAGATCAATACTGATGTAGCCCAATATAATCTTAATTTTGCATTAATATACAAAGCTCAATGCCAATTTAACCAAATATAATATTAATTTTGTATCAATATACAAAGATATAAGGGCATATTCAATAATCTGTCCTTTTTTCTTGATCTTTCCTATATTATGTCTATGTCCCATTGTCATCATTATCCTGAATAGGCCTGCCCCTGTGGGATGCTACAAAGTCTTCTGCAGCTGTGACTCTCATCCCACTACCATCACCATGTTCCAGAGATTCCCTTCTTTTTTTTTTCTAATGTTTTCCCATGACCACAAAAGTTCCTGCCTTGTGGTCAAGCTTGCCCTATTCTTCTACACTATCATAATCCAAATGTTGAATGCACTTATATACAGCCTCAGGAACAAGGATGTGAAGGATGCAGTTAAGAAACTAATGAGCTCTCCTTTGTCATAATAAAATGTGGTTCTATTAAGATCAGGTATTAATGCTGTAATCTTGTGGTCTCTTAGAAACCTCTAATCAGAATTTTCACAATCAGTTTGTTTCCATAAATCATTCTCATATCAATTCACAAAGATATGTTACAACAATTTCCAAACTGTAAATATTATTTCAGAATAAAGCTTAGGCACCTTCAGTAAATACTTAATTCATATATTTTAAGCCCTGTGTTTTTATCTTTGCTTCTATGATAGTATACTTTAGCATACTATTGCCCATGAAAATGTTTAGCTTGGGTTTTATATTAAAAATATGGTACTTTTAGGATGTACTGAAGTTACTTATCAAGGAAAGTTGTATGATTATTTGAAAGCATAAGCTTAGAGTGATTCAATTAGAATAATAAAAATGAATGAAATATTTATATTTAATTCATTAAGGACTATATTTACATTGTGAACATTTTGCTCCATTCAAAATACAAAATATAAGCTTTATAAATCAGCTTTAGCATATCTGGGATTAGTAGATTTAAGTTTCATTTAATATTACAAATTGTGCTTCTTTTTGGAAGAATTTTTGTTTCATTTTAAATTTGGTGTGTCTATGTGTTATTGTGGCTATGTAGGGTACATTTGAAGCCAACAGCAGACTTAGGTTTTCCCTCCAGCTTGATTAGAGACCCAGTATGGATGTTGAGAACCAAACTTAAGTACCCAGTGTAAGCCCAGAACATGCTAGTAGCCATTGAGTAAACTCTATGCCCCACTTTTTATACTTATGTATATCAAAATAGTTTTTCAAATATTCACATAACTGTAATGTCATTTTTTTCAAAGAGGCTTTTACCTGTAGTTATTCATGAAAATTGTATTTGGATAATTATAAGTACATATGCATTTCCACTAGTCTACTTTGTTCTCTTAGATACATTGCTACTTTTACATTTATTTTTTTATTCAAAAATAGATACTTCTCTCATACAATATATATGAATCATAATTTCCTCTCTCTACACCTCTCAATTCCTGGGCTCACAAGAAATAGAAAATTGCTACTTTAATATCAGAAGCATGATATTTTACTTATATAAATTGAATAATTTTCTGTAGCTTTTGATATATTCTTGTCTTTTTATTATTTCTATAGTAACTATAGTTAGGTGTTATTTCATTATGAGTTTCATCTACACATTTATCTAGATAATCTACACAAGATTGTAAGTTTAAAAGGTCTTAACTTGTGGGGATGAGAGAATATTTTGTCTTCTAGATAAGATTTTTTTGCCATTTTAGTCATTATAGACAGTTGTTCTTATCTACCAAAATACAGAAATACTAATTAAAAATCATATTTAATAATACGAATGCCCCAGAGCTTTAGAGATGTAACATGTAATCATATGGGACAGTGTTACTTCTAAGCATTCAAATTGTAGTCTCCCAGGTAATTTTTCTGTGACAATCCCTAACGTCCTATTCCCCAATGGTTTGAGGACATATATTTGTGCCAGATTTAGAACTAGACTTAAACTTTTTAATGCAATGTTTGGTCTGGTATTTGAGTTTCTCTGAAAGAGTGGCTAAACTTTATTTAAACACTCACTAAATATGATGTTGATGAAATTTCTTCCAGGACGATTTCTATTTATTAAGTAGTAAGCAAGAAGATTTTGGTAACATTTTAATTTTAACAAAGAATTCTTAAGTAAATGCATAACTCAAGGTCCTCTGTATTTAGGTGAGTTGATTCAGTTATTTTATTTCATTTGAATGTGGGAATGAGGATCTTAGTATTCTTTACAATGGAAAACCAGATTTGTGGATCCCAATTACTTTAAACCTAGATTTCTACCTTAAGACAGAATCCTTATTACTGTAGAATGACTTCTTCATGGCCTTCTAAGGAATATATTCTGTACATCAATCAAAGAAATAAACATAATAGTGAAAATAAAATAAAATTCAACTTACCATAACTCTCTACAGGTAAGTGAGACCAAAATGTTCTAGGTAAAATTCAAATTTCAAGTGTAGTGTGGTGCCATAGGCCAATACTCTGCACATTCAGAAGATTGAGGCTGGAAGATCTGGATTACAAATCCATTCTTAATTGAGTACTAAGTTTGCTGCAAGACATGGCTCATGTTATTTGAAGCCCTGGCTGGTGTATATACAATCTGGTGTCAGAAAAAAATAAAAGAAAAAAACTAATAATAAAACCTAAAAAACAAGAAATAGAAATCTTTTTCGTTGATTATATACGGAGGAGACAAATACACTGGGTAAAACCTATCATGGAGAGTTATTCAATGATGCATGGGAATATTGAGAAACAAAAGAAAACTAAATATCTTCAGTTAAATATATGAATTATGACAGGTTGGTAAATATTCTAGGTTTTGAAAAGGGCATGTCAGTTTTAATGAGATTGAATGTGTAGAGTTCTGTAGTTTCTAAAAGTCATAACAATGTAGATGTCATGTCCCAATCCTAAAATATTAGGAATCCTTAAAGGCATGACTGTCAGGCTAGCATTATCCTCAAAAGAAGTATAGATATAGTATAGTGTTTTAAGAAGTAGGGGTTGGGGACTGATATGTAGGGACACTCCACTGCAGAGAAGTGGATTGGAAGGTATAGGGAGTAGAGGGTGGGAGGGTAGGAGTGGGAGGGGTGGAAAGAGAGCCCTATGATGGAGATGTAACCTGAAGTAATAAATAAACATAAAAAATTTTAAAAAGAAGCATAGATGTGCCTGTAATATGGTTCAAGAATCTAGAGCTGCTGTTGAGAATTGATGACTGTTGCAGAGGACTGTTCAGGAAATGCTTGCATTTTTTCCAGTACTGTTTCTCTGTTTTGGAGGCTGTTGTAGTAGGTGAAAGGGTGATGCAAATATGTAGAAGTAGAAGAAGATGTTATGCTCTTTGATTCAGTTTCAATATAACATTCTGAGGTATCCACACCATAGTTCAGGAGGAAGCACTTTTTTTTCTATTTTATTTCTAAGTGTATACATCTGTGGATAATTGTCTGTGAGCTTGATTTTCACAGATGTTTACTACTTAAACTGGGTATCTCCTATATATAATACAATATTTTACACATTTTAAGTTCATAACAATTTTGCTTTCTGACTTGGTTTATTTTTAAGGTTTACTTTTATCTCCTACATATGTATAGTTGTGTCTTCATGAATGTATGTCACATTGTGATGGTGATTATGGATGAAACAAGAGGCTACCCTCTTCCCTGTAGCTAAAGTTATGGGGAGTTTTGAGCTTCCAGTAGTGGGTGCTGGGAACAGAACTGGAGTCCTCTAGAAGAGGAGAAAGGCTATTAAACATTTAGATATCTCTCCAGATGCACGTCATTTTTAAAGTTACATGTTAGTAAATCATCTTTTTACTGTTGAAGAAATAACTAATAACATTTAGAAGTACTACATATCATATTAAGAAGTTCTCTATTTTGATAACTATCTTGTGCAATGGTTTAAACATTATTAAAATGCTAATATGCTTCTTTGGGTCTTAATTGATTTTATGTCTGTTTTTCGTATCCTAGACACATTGTAATAAAAAAGGAAACTTTATATTTACAACCGTTTTTAAACTATTTCTACATTGCAAACTCAGAATACATTATTCTCTGATCATATTATCATGAATAACATAACAATTATCATAGAACATACAATTAAAATTCAAATCAATTAAAAATGAACAAAAATGATTTATACATTGTCATAACCTATGTCCTTAAATTGCTTTGAAATTTTGTTATTCAAGTGCACAAATACATATTGGGTAAATAAATAGAATAAAAGAATCAAAATTTAGCATATTGAATAAGGCTAACATTTAGTTTTCTTTCTTCTTCTCTTCTTTTTTCACTTCCTTTCACTTCTCGTCTTCTGTTGTATTGCAATCTGGATACTCACTCGTGATCCTAATTCCAACAGTAACACTTTCATATTTTTAATTTAAGTTCTGATTAATGGGCGTGGCACAAAATAAAACATTGGAAAAGTAAATAAACTGTGGAAAATGACAGTATCTACTGCAAAAGAACAAATTTATACTTTCAATTTCATACAAGTTGTTAGAGGGGCCATTCTCAGGACTCCAACGATCTATGGTAGTAGTAGTCCCTTTCCTTTGTAATATGTCTTGGTAAATTCTGACTTCTCTATTCCTGCTTTAATTATCTTTTCATACTTTTAACCTGAAAATAATGTTTCTGGAATGTGTGTTATATAAACAAAATGTTGAAAAAGAAACCTGTTTAATTTTTCAATTGTATTCTGTAGTACTCATCAAATTCTACATTACTTATTTCTTACTCTTCTCTACTATAGATATTAGTTCTAACTGTGACAGATTGCCCTTAGTTTTTTCTCCACAGAATTCCAGAAAACAAGACTTCTGCAGTGACCTTCATTCTTGTAGGCTTCTCAGAATATCCAGGCCTACAGGTGCCCCTGTTCATCCTTTTCCTGACCATATATACAGTCACGGTGCTGGGGAACTTGGGCATGATTGCCATTATCAGGCTTAGCTCCAAGCTCCACACTCCCATGTACTTTTTTCTTAGTCACCTATCCTTTGTGGATTTCTGTTACTCCACTGTTGTCACACCAAAGCTCTTAGAGAACTTGATTGTGGAAGACAGAAGGATCTCCTTCACAGGTTGTATCATGCAGTTCTTCTTCATATGCATATTTGTGGTGACAGAAACTTTCATGTTGGCAGTTATGGCCTATGACAGGTTTGTGGCAATATGCAACCCCCTCCTGTACACAGTAGCTATGTCTCAGAAGCTCTGCTGCTCGCTGGTAGCTGCATCATACACCTGGGGTATAATCTGTTCCTTTGTATTCATACACTTTATGTTGACCTTGCACTTCTGTGGGACCAAGTTCATAAATAACTTTGTGTGTGAGCATGATGCCATTGTTGCTGTATCCTGCTCTGACCCCTATATCAGTCAGAAGGTCATTTTCATCTTTGCCACTTTCAATGAGCTAAGCAGTCTGATGATCATTGTCACCTCCTATGTTTTCATTGTCATCACTGTTATGAAAATGTCTACCACTGGGGGACGCTACAAAGTCTTCTCCACCTGTGCCTCCCATCTCACCACCATTACCATTTTCCATAGCATTATCATCTGTCTCTACTGTGTTCCCACCACCAAAAGTTCTTGGCTTCTGGTCAAGGTGGCCTCGGTCTTCTATGCAATCATCATCCCCATGCTGAACCCAATGATATACAGCCTAAGGAACAAAGATGTGAAGGATTCAGTTAGGAAACTATTAAGCTCTCATAAGTCGTAATAAAATGTGCTTCCTGTACAGTTAAGATTTATTTTACAGTACTGTATTTATTTCTGAAAGATAAACAGGCTCAGTTTTTCTTTTCTTTTCATGAAGCATTCCAACAACAGCTCATTCCAATATTGTTATAATGCTTGTACACTAAATATTATTATAGATTGGTACTCATATTATTAGAATTAACTATTTCATATAGACATTTTCATGAAAAGCCTTTAGTGTAGTGCTGGGGAGTGATTTTAGTGTAATTTATATTTAAAAATTTGTGTGAGTTTTTAGATGATTTGCATTAGTTTATATAGGAAATTCATTTGGAGTTTTATCTCGAGAGCTAATAAATGAAAATGCTATGGAGAAGTTTCACTATTTAACTGTACATGGACTATTTTTTCATTGGACATTTTTTTGGTACAACATACATAAAAGTGTAATTCCCATCATTTTCTCTGTTTTTGCTTTTTGGGATAGCATCTCATTATACTAAACTAACTTTATAGATGCTACCGTTTTGTCTATCACTTCCTTGCAGCGATGGGGATTTAAAAACATCCACCAATATACCCAGCTTTTTTCCATCTAATAGAGGTTGAAATCTAACACAGGTAAAATTTATTTCACAGTATAGTTTATCTATTTGTTTATAGTTTGTTTGATTAGTTGCTAACAATCATGTATTTCTCAAAATATTCATATAAACTGTTTGCCAATATTTCAATGTAGCTTTACCTCTGCAGTTGCTTATTGAAATTTTTATATGGATAGTTCATGGTAAGATTTTATGAAAATATAGATCATTTCTACCCCAGTATAACAGCCAGTATGCTGATATAACACACACATGCTTCTCTTCACCACTGATGATAAGGAACAGCCATTATCTATATACAATATTAATGGAATGGAAATCCATAAGCAGATACATTGCTGAGTTATCTCTGATATTGTATTTGGAGCTGCTTGCAATTTATAATGGTGCCTTTTTGATCATCTATTCTCTAGTTAGGTTTCTTTCTTGAGCCATTTACCTACTGGTCTTTGGTGGATGCAGAATCACATTAACTAGATTAATTCTAAAAAAAATACTCCAATTTCCTGTTAGAGTTTCATAAATTATCATTTTCACACTCAAAGTAAATCATGAAGCTAGGATAGTTAAGGCTATTACCCACAACTTGTAGTATTGCAGAGTTCTGCATCTGCAACTAAGAATAAGTAAATCATTAACCTTGACAACTTTCTAATAGCAATAAAAATATTTATTTTCTTATTATTTATTCTTTATGATAATCACATAATTTAAAAATATACAAAATAGAATTGACAGTTTAATGATTTTACCAAAAAATTTTAAATGATTGACATATATTTGAATGTTATCAACCTTTGTATGTTTCTGATTAAGTGTTAAACCTTCCCTTTGGATTTTCTGCATCTGGCTATTGATATTGATATTAATATACCAATTGATCCCACAGATATTTTCAAGTACTGTATATTATTTCAATCTATTAAATATCATTTATATACCCCTAAATTAAGGCCTATTTTTACAAACAGAAGAAAAATATAAATGGAGAGGAACATACCACAGGTTATAGTTTCAGAGAGTTATGTCCCTTACTACCTATTGTACTCTGGTAAGGGAGAGACCTTGGAATTAAAACTTTAGAAATAGACTTTGACCAGCATATATGTGCTAGAGGTTAATATCTTTATTGAAATAGACTGGATGATCAACTAAATTAAATCAAGTCCCAGAAATAAACTCACACATCTACGGTCACTTAATTTTAGACAAAGATGTCAAAACCATACAATGAAAAAAGAAAACCATCTTCAACAAATGGTGCAGGTCTAACTGGATGTCAACATATAAAAATTGCAATAAGATCCATATTTATCATCCTGCACAAAACTTAAATCCAAGTGGATCAAAGACCTCAACATAAAACCAGACAAACTAAACCTAACAGAAGAGATAGTAGGGAAAAGCCTTGAACTCATTGGCACAGGTGACAACTTTCTGAACAGAGCACCAATAGTTCAGGCTCTAAGACCACCAATGAATAAATTGGACCTTAAGAAATTGAAAAGTTTCTGTAAGGCAAAGGGAATTGTCATTATAACAAAATGGCAGCCTACAGATTAGGAAAAGATCTTTACCAAGCCCACTTCTGACAGAGGGCTAATATCCAAAATATATAAAGAACTCAAGATATTAAACATCAAGAAATCAAATAGTCCTATCAAAAAATGGGATACAGATCTAAACTGAGAATTCACAAAAGCGGAATCTCTAACGACCAAGAGGTACATGAAGAAATATTCAACATCCTTAGTCATCAGGGAAATTCAACTCAAGATGTCTTTGAAATTCCATCTTATACTCATCAGAATGGCTTGGATTAAAAATTCAAGTGACAGCACATGCTGATGAGAATGTGAAGAAAGGGAATCAGTCCTCCATTGCTGGTGGGAGTGCAAACTTGTACAACCACTTTGGAAATCAGTCGGGCAATACCTATACCTCAGAAAATTGGAAATAGTTCTACCTCAATATTCAGCCATACCATTCCTGGGCATATTACCAAAGGATTCTCCACCAAACCGCAAGGCCATCAGCTCAACTATATTCACAGTAGCTTTATTTTTAATAGCCAGAAACATGAAACAACCCAGATGTTCTTCAACCAAAGAACGGATTTAAAAAACTGTGCTACATTTGTACAATGGAATACTACTCAGTTATCAGAAGAAGGAAATCATGCAATTTGCAACCAAATGAATGTAACTAGAAAAGCTCATCCTGAGTGAGCTAAACCAGACCCAGAATGATACATATGGCATATACTTATTTATAAGCGGATATTATCCATATCGTACAGGACAATCATCATACAATATGAAGACCCAAAGAGACAGTAATCTAGCATAACTATTCTATGAAAAACTCCACCCAATAGAGAGTCATGAATCCTGTTACCCATTAGTGGAACACATTACCCTAGCTGGGCTGCCATATCAGGCCCCACTGCAAGAGGAAGTTTTAGCCCTCATATGACTGATGAACTGAGGGTACTTGATATGTGGGGGCTCCCCTCAGCTGAGGAGAAGGAGAGGAAAGAGATAGGGAAGAGGCAGGGAGAGTGGTACTGGGAGGAGGAGGGTGGAGGCTGTAATCATGATGTAACTTGAAGAAATAAATTAATAATAAGAAAAGGAAAATAGAGAAAAGGCTTTTTCAATGACGAGTTCTCAGAAGGACAAAAAGATTGCTGATAAATACATTTTAACATTTTCAACACTCTTAGACATCAGTAAAAAGATAACTAAACCACTTTTAGTATCCCTTTTACTCTAGGCAGAATCATTAATATCAAGAAAACAAATGAAAATCTGTGCTCATATAGACACTGGGGAAAGGGAACATTTATTTACTGTCACAGAATATATAAACCAGTGCAGACACTTCCATGTGGAATTATGTAGTAATGCTAGAAATAGAACTTTCCGTGACCCAGAAATGACACTCATGAGTGTACTTTGAATATTCTGTATCCCCCTTACAGAGAACATTACTTATCTGTTGTCATTGTTCCTCTAGTTCAAAAATGCAACTTATTATGGAGCAACTCTCAATGTCCAACATTTGGTTTATATATAAAGAAATTGTATTAAATATATCCAACTTAACTTCATTCATCTGTAAAAGAAAAAACCTAAAAAACAATAAACAAATGTATGAAACTAACAGGAAAGTTGGTAAAATTGAAAAAAAAAAAACATACTAAGAGAAGTAACTCAACTCCAGATTTAAAAAAAAAATGCTGTGTGTTCTTCAGTGTGGAAAGATCCTTTTTTTTTTTCTTTCAATGCTTAGATTAGTTTTCAAAATTGTAGTTGCTATCAAGGTTAATAAGTGAAAAGAGGTCACCAGAAGAGGAGAGTTAAAAGAGGCCTAAAGGTAGTGTGAATAGCAGAACACATGTGATATGAAAGTAGGGAGAAGAAATATAAGATTTAGAAGGCTTAGGATGGCAAATCCTGGGGAAATAAAGTATAGAGCTAGGGTTTGCCAAGACAAGAATGTAGGAATATGTCCATGGAAATCTACTCTTTAGTATGTGTTTTAACATCAACAAAAAACCTTGATTAATGAAAGTAAGTTTAAAATGGAGGCACTATATGTAGCTAAATAATCAGACTGTCAGGAGACAATAGATATTAAATGAAATGCAAGCTAACCCAGACTCAGAAGGATGCACATGGCATCTATTCATTTATAATCGGATTTTAGCCATGTAGTACAGGATAACTATACTACAACCAATGCACCAAAAGGAACAGAAACATAGACTTTGTTTCCTGTCAATGAAACACGTGGTTTCAAGTTGCCCTAGTGGTGCTGCCTTGTAGGCCTCCAGTGTATGAGGAGGCTCTTGGCCCTCATATGACTGCTGAACTGGGGCGGGGGACTGATATATAGGGACACTCCACTCTGGAGGAGTGGGATGGAAGGAATCGGGGTAGAAGGTGGGAGGGTGGGACTGGGAGGCATGGAAAGAGGGCACTGTGATGGAGATGTAACCTGAAATAATAAATAAATGTTTAAAAAAAGAAAATAGGATTATGTGTGACTATTATCTGTCTTAATTGGTGGTCATGAAGGACCACATAGGATCCTTTAATAGCATATCCTATTGGATTCTACAGAAATATACCTTAGGATGCTATTGCTAAATAAACTACACACGTGGATTGTAGGACCATGAGACATTGAGCTATCTATTAGTTGGCATTTCCACACTGCTTGCTAGTTTCCAGGATGTTGGAAGGTTCTATCTAAGTTGACAGGGAAAAGGTCATCAGGGCTCCTACACACCTGTGAAACAGAGGAGGTAAAACAATGACCTTTCTCACGAGATATGTGAACCCGTAGAAGAGTAGCATGGCTCTTACGGGGTTAACCAAGCATGTTCTGATTGGATTTAAATAGTGCATTGCAGAAGGAAACTCATGCTTAATACTACACACTGTGTCAGGAGCTTATGGTTGGCCAGACCACAGAGATTTTAAGTATTGCTCTTTTGGCTAATAGATGTGACATCATATCCCTTTTTGCCTATAGATTAGTGCTGCTCACAACATTCATCAGTGAAGAGTATTTTTTAGTGGACAATAATAATTACAGAAACCGACTATGAGTCTAAATGTAGAGAATTTGACTGTGGCGTGTTCATTGCTAAACATAACATCTTCCCTTCCAAGTGTGGAAAAAGAGTTGTAAAGGATGTAGAATGAAAGATTTTTAAGTAATGCTATGAAATCTTGCCTGCTGGACATAACATAGGATTTATACTCACAAGCACTCTGCATCTGTGGTTATTTGCATAAGACCAGCATAAGATTTGAACCTTCAGTCTTTCATTATGTATGAGGAAAATTAGATTATGAGCAGTTATTAAATACTAAGGAAGGTATTTCTTCTTCAGCAACCCCTAATGTGCACATGATCCACTATGAATGTGTTTATTCATCCTCATACAAGCAGCTATAATTAAACTCAGCAAGTAAAAACAATCGAAGTAGGAATTTGTTTGTTGAGAAGTTTTTCAGTAGGAGCACTGGTCAGTCTTTGTCAACTTGACACACAGAAGAGTGTCTAAGTGTTACCTTTGGCGAGGGAATCTCACTTGAATTGTTGTTTAGATTGAAGAGTCCACTAGATTGGCCAAAGAACATCTCTTAAATTTTTTTTTTTTTTTTGGTTGTGAGCCTAGCCTTTAATGGCTGAGCCATCTCTCCAGCCCAAAGAACATCTCTTTATTGATGTGGCTTGCAAGGCCCAGCCCACTGCATGTTTGGCCAGGCTGAGAAGTCTAGTAAGCAGCATTTCTCCTTGGCCTCTCCCTCGGTGTTTGCTTTCAGGTTTCCACTTAAGTTTGTGCCTTGAGGTCCTTTAGTGATGGAATGTGAAATAAAAGAGTAAGCTAAATAAATCCTTTCCTTAACCAACTTGAGTTTTTGGTGTTTTATAACACTATCAGGAGGCAAGTCAGACTAATGGAGATGGGCAGGTGTGAGAGTAGACTGAGGGGGTAAAAAGCCCAAATGTCAATTTATAGACAGACATGAACATTTCTGAAAACAAATATAAAATTGTTGTTAATGTAATGTTTCAACAAAGCATATCAATTAGTGTTTGGGAATATAAGACAAGATTCTCAAAATTCAGGTGTAATATGGGAATAATTAGGGATATATTTTACCTTTGAAATATCAATTATATGTTATAATTTCAAATTTGAAATGAACTTATTTGTGTTTAATGTTTTACTAGCACATATTTCACATAGAAATTGGGTTTCTTTATATTATTTTCATGCAGGTACATAAAATATTTTGATCACATTAACCTATTACCTTCTCTTGATGCTTTTTCATTTTTCACTTTAAAAATATATTTTTATTTATTTATTGAGGATTTGATACATATAAAAATGTATTTTGATCATATGCATTCTTGCTACCCCCTCCAGCTTCTCAAGACACCCCCCCACCACAGATAGGGTCTCCTCCCAACTGCGTATCCTCTTTTTACTGTTTTAAATGACCCACTGTGTCCCATCAAACCTGATCATATATGCATGAGTGTAGGACCATATACTGGAGCATAAGCAACCACTCTTGTTGCTTTTTCATTTTTTGTATTTTTATTTTTAATTTTTTTCTTTATTTATCACTTCAAGTTACATCTCCATCACAGTCCCCACTTTCCACCCCTCCCTCTCCTACCCTCTCACTCTCTCCTCCTCTCCCACCTCTCCTACTCCTCTGGAGTGGGTTGCCCTTACATATCAACACCCCCCCCCCCCGGTTCAACAGTCATATGAGTGTTAAGAGCTTCCTCTTGCACTGGGGGCCTATATGGCAACTCTATTTTGGGCTAAGTGTCCCACTATCAGGAAACAAGGTCTAAGTTCCTGTTCTTTTTGATGTGTTAGTTGTAAGATAGTTATCCTGTACTATATAACTAAAATCCAAGTGAATAGATGCCATATGCATCTTTCTGAGTCTGGGTTAGCTCACTCAGGATGAGCTTTTCTAGTTCCATCCATTTGGCTTTTCAATCCCACTTTTTGCCTCCTCTTCTCAACGTAATTTGGTATTCCCTTCTTATCTTCTTGCAGAATCCTTTCAACATTGTACTTTAAAACAAATAAAAGCAATAACAATTAGAAGTGTTCTATATGCTTTTAGACTAATCTTGGAGCCTGCTGAGTCATAAAATATATTTTCCAAAATATGTTCTTACATGTCAACATTATTATCTCTTTCTCCTTATAAACTTCTTGCAGTAGTAAACCATAAATTCCATAAACAGATCTATTTTACCATTTGTTGTATGATTGACAGTATTTTACACCTTTCTTTAAAACAAAATTTTCATTGTCTTTGTTGAACTTGTTGGACAAGTATACTTGACTAAAGGTCAAATGCAATCAAGAATTATGATCACTCTTGTTTACAGGTTCTTTTTTTAATAAATAAATTTATTTATTTGTTGCTTCAGGTTACATCTCCATCATATTGTCTTCTTTCCCCCCTTCCCAGCCCCACCCTCCCACACTCTACCCCCTAACCCTTCCATCCCACTCCTCTGGAGTGGAGTGTCACTACATAATAGTACCTCACCCCAGTTCAGAAGTAATATGAGGGCCAAGAGCCTCCTCATACACTGAGGGCCTACAAGGCAGCACCACTAGGGCAAAGTGTCTCATTGACAGGGAGAGAAAACTAAAAAACAAACAAACGAACGAACAAAGAAGTCTATGTCTATGTCTATGTTCCCTTTGGTGCATTGGTGGTAATATAGATATCCTGTACTATATAATGTAGAATTTCATATGTATATACAATGAAAGTAAGATCAAATCTACCTCCCATTGCACCCTAAAAATACCTCTTCCCACCTTCACATTAAAAAAAAACAAAAAAAAAAAAAACCAAGAAGTTCAGTTACTGCCTTTCCATACATAAATATTATGGGGCAATACCCTGAGGATAGGAACCTTAGCTATTATAACTAGTGTTGGTGTATTACACTAGATGTGTTCATATATTCATATAATTGCTAATTCAATTATTTTCTGAAGCATAAACATTGTTGAAATAAACTTCATGTATGATACCTGAAGAGGAATACAGCAATTACAGGAAGAGTATGTATTCTACAAATAAAAGATGAAATTTCTTCTAATTGCATGTTTGTAGTCCAAGACAATCATCAATGAGGGTTCTCTAGGGTATGTTTCCCCAAAGTCAGTTATTTGATTCATAATAAATGAAGTCATGATGAATATAAATTAAAAATCTGTGTACTATTCAAGATAACTTTTTGTTTCTTTCAAATATTACAGTGGTTTCCTCCTTTACTTAATTTCACTTTATGGGGATCACTTGATGCCTTTATTGAGAAACATAACATATTTTAATTTTCAGGAAATGCTTCATGCTTATTAATAAGAAAATGGCATAACCTCAAATGGACATTAAGAAACTCTTGCTTTTGGTGAGTTGCTCAACATATTTTGAATCTTAAAGAAGATATATGAAAATCCTTATAAGTTAAGGGGTCGTAGATAGACATATGAGTTGAAACAGTGTTATTGATTCATTTGAGTATATCACATCTAGTAAAGTGCTAAATTCTGTACCCTATGTTCCTAGTAAAGCTGTTTTTTTGTTTCAACCATTTCTTTTATTGTTGTTACTAAATAAAAAAAAAACTTTAAAATTAGGTGTTAAGTGTAAGTTGTGACAATATGAAATTTGACTAATTCATGCATAGAAAAGTGAACATACATGTGCATATGCACATAGCAGAGTAAAATATACAATGCATCTTAGATATTAAGAAACTATAGATACAAGGGGAAAAATTAGTGGGAAAATAGTGATATTTGCAGAAAAACAATACCTTTCTTGAGAAGCCACACAAATAATTATAATTAAAAGATAATATGTAAAAATTAAGAGGAAGAGTGGAATCATTATGCAGCATTAGAAAAATGTAAATATCAAGAATAACAAAGTATCTTGATCTTGCACTTATGGGGGTATTTTAGAAATCCATTCAGAACACTTAATTTCATAAATTTTATAATAAGATGTTAAAATTTCATAAATTCTTGTATCAAATCTAAATAAAAGTTTGATTATAGTTTGACAAAGTAGAAAGGATCTCTCTTTTTAAATGACTTCTATAAATGTAAGGGATGGAGATGCAGGGGCATTTGCACACATTTCTGTGTAGTTTTCAATAATCCTGATTTATGACACAATAGCCACAAACTGAGGTACTAGAAAGATCAGCATGGTTCTCTCTTACGGTAAATGAAAATCCTGAGGAACTTCAAGTGACTTATCCCAGAGTGCTGGATAATAAATCAGCAAGCATCAGAGTTCAAATATCATACTTGATCATAAAATGAAAAGAATTAGGATATGTACATATTAGAATCCCCCTCCCTTTTTTTTACTTATATTTTTAGGGTTATAAACATTGATTTAGTTGGCATAGTCTAAGCAATAATAACAGTTCTAGTTAAAGTATTTAATTGGTTATAAAGAATACTAAGAAAAAATTATTTCATTAACATTATATTTAAATTACTGTGGTCATGTGGATTTTCCTATAATTGCTTTGAGGCAGAGTGATACAATGTTTTTCAGTGCAGCCTAAACTCATTGTTCTCTTGCATAAGACTCCTGAGTCCTGGGGTCATGAATATGCAAGATGAGGCTCATATTCTCCTTTGTTTAAATCAAGTAGAAGATGTGTATGTGTGTCTATGTTTTAAATAGTGCATGTGTGTTTGTGTGTGTGTATTTTAAAATTCTTCAGTGAGATTAGAAAAAATATTTTTTTAAAAACATTGATCATGTTGTCCAAATCTTACCGGCATGTAGAAAGATAGGAGGATCGTAAATGTTTAAGATAATTTATGGACACTGGAATTTTAGTGAAGGAGTCTATGTATTTGGGGATTCTTAAAATAAGGCAAGAATTTGTGAAAGTTTCAACAAAATAGGAAATAAATTGATAATATAATTGAATTACATAATATAATATGAAATTAATTTTGATGATCACTAATGATTATTTTCAAAGATAAACTGAAAGGGCTATAGGTGTTAGCAAGACAGTTTTATGTTTAAAAACGGGGAGAAAATGTTGTTAATGAAAATAGAAGTAAAGATTATAAAAATTATTAATAATTATTTGGTTTGAAACTGTGTCAGTGTGCTTTAATGATAGTGTAATTACAGAGGCTAACAAAATCAAATTAGCCAGCATGTAAGATTCTGTCTCAAAAGTTTTTTAAAAGTAAAAAGAATGTTGTGTAGCTACATTGTCATATTCTTGTCTAGCACTCACAAGGCCCTAGGTTGAATCAGGAGTTAAACAAAACAAACAAACAAACAAAGCAGAACACTTTTATTACAAAGAATCATCCTTTTTTATTTGAAACATTTTTTATGACCAGTTCTTATTACTTTATTTTCCTTGCATACTATATATCTACTTAAAATTTTTGAGTCTTCTCAGACATGAGAACATGACTGCACTGATCTCATTGATTATCTGATTGAGCTGAATACTCCCTTTGCAATTATTTTCTCTCATGAAGTATTCCAAAAATCAGAAATTATCATGAGGAATTTATATGCAATAAGTATTGTTAATTATTTTTATTCCAGATGATAAATTATAGAATTAAAGAAGAGCTCTAACTTGCAGAGTCATACTGAGTTTGAGATAAAGAATCTAAACTGAAGCTGAACACTACTGAATACAAGAGCATTTTTCGCTGTCTTTGTTGTTTATGTCAAGCTTCATCTACCCTTCTACCATTCCACTCTGGGAAGTTCTACTGATTAAATTCCTTCCTTTCTTTTCCTGGTCTTGATTTTTGTGACTGGTAACTCATGGCACATGCAGTGATGAACCAGAGTTCTATAACTATGTTTATTCTGGTGGGCTTCTCAGAATACCCACACCTCCAGCCACCCCTCTTCCTTATGGTCATGGCCATTTACACAGTCACTCTGGTAGGCAATGTAGGCATAATTGTGGTCAGAAGGATCAATCCTAAACTTCACACGCCTATGTACTTTTTTCTGAGCCATCTTTCATTTTTGGATATAGGTTATTCTAGTGTATTTACACCAAAATTACTGGAGATATTGGTTGTGGAACATAGAACTATCTCTTTAGAAGGTTGCATGACACAGTTTTTCTTTGGCTGCACATGTGTGATTACAGAAATGTTCATGCTAACAGTGATGGCCTATGACAGGTTTGTGGCTGTTTGCAACCCCCTGCTCTACACTGTTGCCATGTCTCATCGACTGTGTGCTCTCCTGATAGCTGGAAGTTATATGTGGGGTGGTCTATGTGCTGTAATACTCACATACACTCTCTCAGAGTTGTCTTATTGTGGACCTGGCATCATCAATCACTTTGGTTGTGAGTACTCTGCCATCATCTCTGTCTCCTGTTCAGACTCCTCCTTCAGCCAGATTGCATGCTTAGTCATTTCCATATTAAGTGAGGGTAGTAGCCTTCTTATTACTGTGGCTTCCTATGTCTTCATAGTCATCACAATCATCAAGATGCCTTCAAAGGGTGGACTCCGGAAAGCCTTCTCCACCTGCACTTCCCACCTGACTGCCATCACCATCTTCCACGGGATTATTCTTCTTCTCTACTGTGTGCCCAAAGCAAAAACCTCCTGGCTCCTGGTCAAAGTAGCAACTGTGCTTTACACAGTCCTGATTCCCATGTTGAACCCCCTCATCTATAGCCTAAGGAACAAAGATGTAAAAGACACAGTCAAGAGGCTCATCTGCTCAAAACTGCACTCCCAGTCAGTATAATACCCAGTCAGTAAAAGAATACACTTTTAATTTAATATGTATTTATTCATATTCTAAATAAACTCTTTCATATACATGATCGTATTAGTTTTTAGTAAATATGTGGTTATGTATATAATCCATTATTGAGTGATGAATTATGTCATTCATATTGGCTTTTCTATACTTTCATAGAAATGTTCTATTCTCTGATTCAATACCATTGATAAGTAAAAGAAGATAACATTTCAAAAATTCTACAATTAGGACTAAGAAAATAAGAATGAAGAAGAAAAATATTTTTCTTCAGAACTCTATATCCATGATACCCCTAACATTGACTTTAGGCTCTTCTAGGGCATACACATCCAAATCCTCACAATTAATCTTTACTTTTTACTTAGAAGGCTCTATTAAACAGATATTTAGTATTGTATTAATGTAAATTAATGATGTAGATTTTTTATAAAAATGCTATTTGTAAGACAGTACAGGCTATAATGCTTACAATTGTCCATGTATACTACTCATTTCATTTTGTTTTCTTTAAATTTTGAGATTATAACTCAATTTTAAGATCCCATTCCTACCTCCAAACCCTCCCATGTACCTCCCTTCCTCTGCTTCAAATTAATGGCCTTCTTTTTCACTGACTGTCATTGCATACCTACACAGGCATAGTTACATATTCGTGATCATAGTATTTAAGATTTGTAATGTACTTGTATGTATATTACAAATATATGTATATTTTCAAGGAAATCATTTGGCACTTATCAACAAATTATTGGTGTGTTCTTCCTTGGGGAAGATCATCTCTCCTGCTTTCAGTTTTCTAAGTAATAAAAAATTCTATTTGATTCTAACTTCCCTTACAGCAATTATAGATAA
>CAJQZJ010000309.1:3786289-3818730 GCA_907164525.1 Lophiomys imhausi | reverse complement strand
CATTCAAAAACTAAAAACAAAACTTGGTTGTAAGCCATTATATCAAATATACTGTCCATTTACTTAAAATAATTGTTGTTTCTGGAAAATTATGCCAGTGACATATAAAAATATTTCTCTGCTTTAAATTTAATAAATTTGGTGTTTATGTTAATACATTACTGCAACTAGGCATAGTATATGTTCTAATAAATGATTTTTGTATACTTCATATTGATATATGATTTTCTTAAGTATAAAATTTTCCCAATCATTTCTATTGTAGAATTTTTTAAATTATTTTTTATTTCTCCAAGTTACATCTCAATAACAATCCCCTCCCTAATCCCCCTTCCAGTCCCACCCTCACACCCTGTTCTCACTCAACCCCCCAGCATCTTCCCTTTTTTTTTAAGGTATATCTCTTTCCCCCCAATAGCTCCCCCTTTCAGTCCAATAAATGGTTCTTTCTCTTATAACAAAAAATACAATACAAAACAACAGAAATAAAATAATTTAAATAAATTAAAGGTTACTGCTGTTCAACCTGGTTTTCTAAACCTCCAAGAGCTGAAAAAAATTTGGAGCTAAGGTAAAATACATGAAATGTGTGGTGTTAGCCAATGCATTTAACTCCAGCAGAGACAGGAGGATCACTATAGAGTTAATTGTCTTATAAATTCTAAAGTTACAAGGAACAGCATGGTGATGGTGCACATCTTTAATCTCATCATTTGAGAAAGATACACCCATAATCACAACACACGAGAGACAGAAACCAGCACATCTCAGAGCTCAAGGTCAGACTGACACAAAACAAGCTCTAAATAGAGAAAAACTTCAATCCAGGTGTGGTGGGGCACATTTTAATCCCATCAGTTGGGAACCACATGTCTTTGATCTCAATACTTAGAATGCAGACAGGCACATAGGATTTGGAGGGATTTAAATTTAAAAGCTACTTACAAAAGGTATGCTGACATTCAAACGAATTGCCCTTTGAGATCTCAAAATATATACACTTAAAGGTTTGTTTAGCTCCAACATATCAAAATAACTTCTTTTTTAATCTGAATTGAAAGATAATACTTTTTATATTCTCAAAAAAAAATTTGCTCCAGGAAAAATATTACCTGCCCAACCCCCCCGCCCCCCCCAAAAAAAAAGGTAGTGTGCCAGATTTAGGATTAGGGCAGGGTTCTGTTCTTATCTTTCCAAGGAGATTTAATGCATCCATCCAAGGAATCCAGGGATGACTGGACAATGGAAACCTCAGAAGAAAACAGATCAGACACCAAAGAAGACAAGTAGCCCAGACGATCCAGCCTTGCAGACTTCCTCAATAGCTGTTTCCTCAAAAGTCTACAACCACAACAACTCAAAATCGCCAAGATTGTTGAGCTCCACAGACTGCTCCAGCCAGAACTTCAGTAAAGCCCTGAAGTTCAGTTTCTGTCTACAAACTTCTTAGGACATTTAAATAGCTGAGCAAAAAAGGACTGAACATCAAATGATTCTATTAACATTTTTAACCATTTTTCCATTCTAATTTGGTCCCCAAACAGGTTTACTACATCCCAAATCAGCAGGAAATCATTTTAAGAGAGCGACACCCCATCCCCAGAAGGTGTGGAGGATGTTTTTCCCCACTTTGGTCATTTGATGAATAATAGAAAATCTTGCCATTTAGGGGAAGAGATTACAAGCTGTTAAATGGTCTTCTTGAATAGGTTTTGGAGGTTAGACCCAGGGACTTCTCTCTTTTTCTTTCCTGTATCCTTTCTCTCCTATGTAGGAATGAACAGACTCAAGAAAAAATGGGACTTAGACACAATATAGGAAAGATCAAGAAAAAAGGACAGATTATTGAATATGTCCTTATAACTTTGTATATTGATACAAAATTAAGATTATATTTGGCCACATTGGTATTGATCTTTGTATATCGATACAAAATTAAGGGTAATGCTTTTTAAAAGTATTGTACCTAGTAATGCTTAAAAATGCAATGTGAAGTTTCGGCCTTTTGCTACCAACTGTCATAAACTGTTTAGGATAATTAAGAAATGCAAGCTAATAGTCATTCAAGCTTGTCATTTTGTTAGGTACTATGACAGTCTATCACACTTATTTTCTAAGCTAATCAGAAATCAAGTTGCTAAGCGACAAGCAACATTTGCTTATCTAAATGCAAGAGATAGATGGGGTGTCTTCAAAAACCTCAAGAGATCTGCAGAATATTGCATTCAAAGATGTTTTCTTAAGACATTTTTGATATCGAGACATGTCAGCTCCTGACAGCACCCCCTATTCTACTCCAAGCAGAAGATGAGCATTGAAGAATCTCCAGTGGGAGATCGTAGATTTAGTGGCAAGCCTGTCACTTGGCAAGAAAAATCCCTTGCTTCAACTGTAGACAGAATGTTGTCCAAAAAGGACAAAACTTGGAAGCAGGTAAGTTGACAGCCTACTTTTGCCAAGACAGGGTACGCAAGTCTTTCATAATTCCTGCTTTATAATCAATGTCTGTCAGAGAAACAGGGCCAAAGGGCTGAAGATTGATGCTGTCATGTATGGAGAGAAAATGGGAACTGTCCAGGCAGCTATTGGTATGTCATTTCTTAGTTTTGGAAGCTGCGGGTCCTGCACTTCCTATATAATTAGATATATTTATCCCTCCCAGGACTCTGAGGTGGTTGAAGAATACATAGCTAGAGTCTCATCATTAAATTTGAGTAGTTTAGGAATCAAGAGGGTGTTCTGGATCTAAGAAGATGTTTTTAAAATTGTGATGCAAGTTAGTATGAAAGCTCAGTTAGATATAGAACTTTAAACTCATGGAGATGGTTAGATAGTAGAATGTTAAAGTCAGGGGCCAAATATGTATGGACTGGACATTGGGAATGTATGCTAAGCCATATAACTCATTATTGTAGACATTTTATTCAGTTATTGTTTCTCTTTTTGTTTATTATACAAAGTTTAAGATATGTTTATTAACGTTTTGCATATTTTTATGCCCTACATTTCTTGCTAAAAACAATATTTTATTTCCTAGTTTATTTCGTATACTAGTGGAGTTACACCCTTAAAAGTATGCATTCAAATATTTTACAATCAGCCTTATTCCCTGAAATAAATAAAGTGTTTACTATTGTTTAATGTGAATGTTTACAATCAGTGTACAGGGGCAAGGCTTTGCTGATTAGATACACAAGTACCAGAATCAAAATTATGTCTTTGGGAGATAAGAAGTTTAAAGGTTTTTAAGTGCAGGCCTAGGTATTAGTAATTATATAGGCATTGAGGTTAAAAAAATAAAAAGCCTTGCCATTTTAAAGTTTTACCAGAGTACCAGACTCAGATGCAGAGTAATTAAAGGGGATAATGTATAAGCATGTATACTCCTAAATGCCAGCTGTTCAGCTTGTATAAATGTTACTCATAGGTATGTTTTCAGAACTGACCATTTGGCACTAGATAACTCATTGGCTTTCTCTTCCCTGGGGAAGAATATTTCTCCCTCTCTCAACATTCCTTAGTTGTTTGTAGTTCTATGTTTAGGGTTGAAGCCATGTTGGCTCTCCACACTCACATCAGCATGTGTCTTGCAGTTGTCCCTGTACAGCCCATGTTTAGTTAGGGTTGTAGGTAAGACTGCATGAGTGTAGCTGTATCTATAAAGCTAAATGTGTAGTGAAAATTAATGAAAAGGGGCCATGAATTTGAAAGATAAACTGCAGTGATGTAGGGAACATTGAAAGAAGATGAAAGGAAAGAAGGAAATGATATGATTATATTATATTTCAAGTTTAAATTTGTAGAGGAATTTTAATCCAGCAACATGGCTGCTCTGGCAAGGGATCACATCCAAAGACCTTCTAGGTCTTTATGATCTGGACAGACAGTGGATACACCTTGGATTATAATAGATCTAGCTGGAATTCAGACATGCCTTTAGTATATACTTTTAATCCATAACAATTAATGTAAGTTTAGTTTGTAAAAGGAAGCAGCCTTGTTTGAAAGTGACATCTAATTGAGGGGCAGAAAAGTGATGAATCAGAAAAAGATTTGACAGAATGAGTCAGAATAGGATATTCCCAAAGTGCATGAGGACAGCACAGGAAAGAGAGGCTACTTAAGAACAACAAGAGAGAAAAAAGATATGTGTGTATGGCAGTTTTATGGAGATAGGTTGAAGAGAAAATAAGATAGACACAGTTGTAGGCAGAATGAGCCAGAGAATGAGAGGAGCCAGAAGATTAGAACAGATTGACAAAGTCAGTATGAAACCAAGCAGAGCAATTCAGGCAGAATCTGAGAGAAGGCAAATTATATTAGTCAGCTTGGAAGATGAGACTGTGGGGAGGTGAGAAGCTTCCAGACCTGGGCCAAGGGATGGTTAGAACAGAGAAGGGGATACTCTGGGCTTAACCCACACAGTGTACTGGTGCATCTTGGGCACAGCATCATCTCATCCCTTCATTTGGAGAAATAAAGACATTCATATTAAATAAATATCTTCTAATTACACAGAATGCTGAGTTTGTTTGTAAAAATAGTATCAAGAGTTAAAATGAGCCTGACAAAGTGACTCTCTGTGATGAAATTATTGACTATCACTACTCCATGATTGGGCTCAAGAGGCTTTATTGTCTCCCATATCCTGCCTTGGTTAAATATCTGTCGCCATTGTTTGTACTGTTCTCCTTAAAACATTATTTAATGTTATATTATTTCTTGAGTAAATATGTCTAAAGTTTCAATGCAAGCATCTTTTGCTAAGGTCCAGCAGTTCAAAGCACCAACATAATATGTTAGAAATAAAAAGGTGAAAACAAAGAAGAAATTTTAAAAATGCTAGGTAATATTACTTGGGAGTGTACAAGGTGCTAATAAAATTAAACAAAGGTGTGTTAAATTCAAATACAAATACATCCCCCTCACACACACACACACACCACTGTGCTCACAAAATCTCAAAAGTGGTTTAACATCCAAAATATATAAAGAACAATCCAATTTTAACCAAATCACAAGGAACTTTCCCCATTATGTTCATAGCAGCCTTATTTGTAATTGCTAGAAATTGGAAACAACCCAGATGTTCCTCAACCGAAGAATGGATTAAAAATCTGTGGTACATCTACACAATGGAATACTACTCAGCTATCAGAAACAATGAAATCATGCAATTTGCAGCCAAATGGATGGAACTAGAGAAGCTCAACCTGAGTGAGCTAACTCACACTCAGAAGGATGCACATGACATCTATTCACTTATAATAGAATTTTAGCCATATAGTACAGGATAACTATACTACAACCAATGCACCAAAGGGAACATGGACATAGACTTTTTTCCTGTCAATGAGACACTTTGCTCTAGTGATGCTGCCTTGTAGGCCCCCAGTGCATGAGAAGGCTTTTGGCCCTCATATGACTGTTGAACTGGGGTGGGGGACTGTTATGTAGGGACACTCCACTCCATAAGAGTGTGATGGAAGGTATAGGGGGTAGAGGGTGCGAGGGCGAGACTGGGAGCGGTGGAAAGAGGACACCATGATGGAGATGTAACCTGAAGTAATAAATAAATATTTCACTTGAAAAAAAAAATAAATAAAATAGAATACAAGTCTGAACAGAAAATTCTCAATAGAACAATTTTAAATGACTGAGAAACACTTAAAGAATGTTCAACATCCTTAGTCATCAGAGAAATGCAAATCAAAACTATCTTGAGATTCCTTCTATATCTGTCAGAATAGATAATAGCAGTAACAGAAGTGATAGTTCGTGCTAATGAGAATGTGAAGCAGGTAGAGTACTCCTCCACTGCTGGTGGGTGTGCAAACTTGTACAGCCATTTTGGAAATCAATATGAAGTTTTCTCAGAAAGTTAGGAATCAATCTGTCTCAAGGTCCATGACTGTTTGCAATGACTGAAGCATCAACCAAGAAAAAACAAAACAACATAGGTTTTTTGCTGTGTGGGGACCTAGGCTCTCCACACATATTTAGCTGATAGCTTGATCTTCACATGGATACCCTAGCAAGTGGAGAAGGGTCTTGTTTTGGCATGCTCTCTTACCTGGTTGTAGATCACTTTCCCCTACTGGGACTGCAATGATTGGACTCAATGGGTCCATATTGGGAGGAGTGGCTTCTATTTTCTGAAGAGGAGTGAAGAGGGAAGGGAGCAGATGGTGGGAGGATGGGATAGGGAGGAGAGGAGGGATGGGAATTGAAATCGGGTTGTAAACTGTATATATGTATGCATATGTATGTATGATCCACCTATACCATTATACCACTCTTGGCCATATACCCAAAGGATGTTCCATCCTTCCACGAAGACACTTGCTTAACTATGTTCATAGTGGCTTTGTGCATAATAGCTAGAAACTTGAAGCAATCTAGATATCCATCAATAGAAAACTGGATAAAGAAAATATGCTATATTTACACAATGGTTAGAAATGTGGTATATTTACTCACTGGTTAGAAAAAAAATGACACCATGAAATTTTCAAGCAAGTGGGTGGGACTAGAAAAAAAAATCGTAAGCAAGGCAACCAAGACTCAGAAAGACAGACATAATATGCACTCACTTATAAGTGAATATTAGCTGTTAAGTATAATATAATCACACTACAATCCAGATAACTCAGAGGAACTCTGTAACAAAGAAGGCTCTGGGGGATGCATGGTTTTCCCTGGGAAGGGAAAATAGAGTAGATATTGCAGGTGAACTCGAAGCAGCTATGGATAGGAACAGAAGGGAACAGGTTGGGGAGGGAGAGATGGAGGAAATAGTACAGGCAGAGACAACTGGATTGAGAGAGCATTTAGGGTGCAATGTAATCCAAGTGCGGTGGAGACTTCCTGGAACCTATGAAAGTGTCCCACATGAGGACTACTAGTAATGGAGAATAAGGATCCTGAACTGGAGATCTTCTGTAACCAAACAAGTCTCCCAATATTAGGACTGAGACACAAACCCAGACAAAAATACCTTCAACTTATCATCTGTCCTGTCTGCAAGACGTGCTGAGCAATGGTTGTTCAGAGCTTGTGGGAGTGGCCAACTAATGAATAATATAACATTAGGCTCAAGCCACAAGAGAGTGGTCATGCCCAACACTGCCTGGATAGCCAAGAAGTTGAAGCTAGACAGCTCAGAGACATAGTATAGAACAAAACACAACAGACCAGAAAAAAAAAAAGTCAATGAAACTATTCTTTTTTATGTTTATTTATTATATCTCCATCATAGTGCCCTCTTTCCATCCCTCTCAGTCCCGCCCTCCCAACCTCTACCCCTTATCCCTTCCATACCATTCCTCTGGAGTGGAATGTCCCTACATATCAGTTCCCCACCCTCGTTCAGCAATCATATGAGGGCCAAGAGTCTCCTCATACACTGGGGGCCTTGTTGATCTTGGCTATGGTTTTACTTAAACTGCCTTTGCTATACTGAAGTGTGTATCTTTCATTTATTTATTTATTGAAAGAAAACATGTTTTTATTATATCTTTTTTCCCAACATCTCTCTTTTTAGTCCAATAAAAAGCTATTTTTCTTATAACAATAAATACAATAAGAATAATTAGGAAACATGAAAACTATAAGGTATGACATACATTCCCAATGTCCAGTGCATATTTATCTGGCAACTAATAAGAATATTCTATCTATCTCAATAAGTTTAAAGTTCTATATCTAACTCAATTTCCATCCTGGCTTGCATTACCAACCTAAAAACATCTTTTTAGACCTAAAACATCCTTTTAATTTCTAAACAACTTAAAACTAAACTGTGAGATTATAACTATTTAGTCTACAATCACATCAGAATCCTGAGATGGATAAATATATCTCAATAAATGGGAAGTGCATAGCAAGCATCTTCGAAAACTAAGAAATGACAGATAACTGACTGCCTGTACAGTTTCCAGTTTCTCCCTATGACGTTGGAGGATCTATCTTATGCCTTTTGGCCCAATATCTCTGTCAGATATTATGAAGGACTTTCCCACCTTGCTTTTGCAGAGCTAAGCTGTTGACCTATCTGCTTCTGAGTTTTGTCCATTTCGGACAGTGTTCTGTCTACACTTTAATCTCTGAAGGATTTTTATCATGATGTGTGTTAAATTCTGTTAAAGGCTTTCCACCATCTTGAGCTGATGATTTTTTTTTCATTCAGCTTGTTTATATGGCAGGTTACATTTATAATTTACTATAATTGAACTATCCCTATATCTCTGGGATGAAATCTACTTGATCATGGTCTATGATCTTTCTGATATGTTTCAGAATTTGGTTTACAAGCATTTTATTGAGTAGTTTGAGTATCAGAATAACAGTGGCTTTTTAAAATTAGTTGTACAATGTCCCATCTGTTTCTATGTTGTGAAGTAATTTGAGAAATATTAGCATTAACTTTTATTTGAAAGTCTGGTAGAATTCTGTAATAAAATATCATGGATTTTTGTATTTATTTGTTTGTTTTGAGACAATTAATGGTTCTACTTCATTAGGGTAATAAGTCTTTAAATTGGTTACTGATTTAACTTTAGGTAAATTGCATTTATTGAGAATATTATCCATTCCTTTAGATTTCCCAAGTTGCTTCATTGCATGTTTTTAAAGTATATCCCAAACTTTCTGGATTTCCTTGGTGTTTTGTTCTGTCCTTTTTTTTTATTTATAAATTTGGTGATTTGGATAGTATCTCTCTACCTTCTAGCTAATTTGGATAATGGTTTGTCAATCTTATTAATTTCCTCAAAGAACCAGTACATTACTTTATTGATTCTTTGTATTGTTTATTTATTTCAGCCCTGAGTTAAATTATTTCTTCCCATCTACTTTTTTTGGGAGAGTGAATTCTTCTTTCTTGTTTTTGTGTCACAGTTTTCAGGTGTGCTCTGAAGTTGCTTGTATGAGGTCTCTCCTCTTTTTTTTTAAATATAGGGACTTAGAGCCATGAACTTGACTTTCAGAATTGCTCTCATTTTATCTCATAGGTTTGGGTATCTTTTGTATTAATTTTCATTCAATTCTTGGAAATACTTAATTTCTTAATTTCTGTCTTCAGTCATTTTTCATTCAGTAGTAGGGAGTTGTTCATTTTCTACGAATTTGTAAACTTTATGTTGTTTCTATTGTAGCTGATATTGAACTTTATCCCATAGGTGTCAACCAAGATGAAGACTGTTATTTTTCTTAGCTTTTATTTGTTGAGATTTGCTTTGTGTTTGAGTATGTGGTCAATTTTAGAAAAAGTTTCACAAGGTGCTGCGATTAAGGTCTATTCTTTCATGTTTGGGTGAAATGTACTGTAAATATTTATTAGGTCTATTTCATGTATAATATTGATTAACTTCATTTGTCAGTTTAGTTTTTTTTTCTGGGTAACCTGTATATTGTCATGAGTGGGGTATTAAAGTCTCTCACTATTAGTTCATGGGAGTCAATATGTGATTTAAGCTACAGAAATGTTTCTTTAACATACCTGGATGTCCTTGTGCTTGGTGCATAAATGTGATGAATTACAAACTGTTCTTAGTAGATTTTTCCTTTGATGAGTTTATAGCATTCTTCTCTCTGTGTTTTGATTAGTTTTTGTTTGAAGTCTACACCAGCTTGTCTCTTAGGTCCACTGGCTTGGAATATCTTTTTCCAACCTTACCCTGAGGGTGTGTCTTTTAAAGTATGTTTCTTGAATGAAGCAGAAAAAAAAATGGATTCTCTTTTCACACACATTCTATTAGTTTGTGTCTCTTTATTGGGAATTAAGTGTGTCGATGTTGAGAGATATCAATGAACAATGAGTGTTCATTCCTCTTACTTTGCTTTGTTTGTGTGTTGGGGTTGGTGGGCTAGATTTCTTTCTTTTTTTTTAACATTGTTTGTCTGGTATTACTTATTCATTGTGCTTTCTTGTATGTGATTAAACTTTTTATGTTGTAATTTGTCTTCTAATACCTTCTGTAAGGCAGAATTTGTAGCTAGATATTTCTTAAATTTGGTTTTATAATAAAGTGTCTTATTTCCTCCAACTATGGTGATTGAAAATTTTGCTGGGTATAATAGTCTGAGCTTGCATTTGCAGTCTCTTAGAGTCTCCAGAAAAATCTCTCCTGCCCTGTCTGATTTTCCATCCTCCGTTGAAAAGTCAGATATAATTCTAATAGGTCTAATTGATATGTTACTGGGTTTTCTTCCCTTGTAGCTTTTAGTTTTCCTTTTAGTATTCTATTTGTGTGTATGTTAGTGTTTTGCTCATTATGTGCCAAAAGAATGTTTTTCTGGTCCATTCTACTTAGTTTTGTGTAGACTTCTTGTGCTTTGATAGGGATCTCCTTCTTTAGGTCAGGAAAATATCCTGATATGATTTTGCTGAAAGTATATTCTGTGATTTTGACTGGGTTTCTTCTCTTTTCTCCATTCCTATTATTCTTATATTAAGCCTTGTCCTAGTGTCCTCACTTTTCTGAATATTTTGCACCAGAAGTTTTTTTTTTTCTTTTAGATTTAATATTTTCTTTCACTGAGGTATCTATTTCTTCTACCATGTCTTCAATTCCTGAGATTCTGCCTTCCATCTCTTGTATTCTGTTGATATAGCTAAGTTCTATGGTTCCTGTTTGAGTTCCTAAGTTTTCCATGTACAGATTTCCCTCAGTATGGGTTTTCTTTATTGATTTTATTTACACTTTTAGGTCTTGAATTGTTTTATTAATTTGTTTCCACTATTTAATTTTGTTTTCATTGATTTCTTTAAGGAATTTATTTGTTTTCTCTTTCTGGACCTCTCCCATATGGATGAAGGTCTTTTGTTTGTACTTCGGTCATGTTGGTATATTCAGGTACTAGTGTGATATAGTTGCTGAGGAGACCTATCTAGTAGAGAACTATGCCAAGTGGGGACATACTGTCCTGGCCATTATGCATAGTGTTTTGTGCTAATGTCTGGGCGTGTGAGAATTGCAAAATTGTGATTCTAGGTGCTGATAGTTGTGGTCACTGGTAGCTATAGGTAAAATCATTTTCTGGATCTTGAAATCTGAGACTTAAAAATGAATATAGGCTGGCATGATGGAGGGGGTTCACAAAAGGGAAAAATTAGGGTGTCTCACTAGAAACATCTCAGTTCCCTGGAAATGGGGGGAGAGATTGAGGTGAGGCAATGGCAGAAGGTCTGCCACTGAGCTGAGGATGAGAAGAGGAGATTGGACTTGGAGCAAAGCAGAGAGAGGTGAAGATCTACAGTTAATTTATTTGTTTTCCTGGCCAGAATGGCCTGTGTGTTCCCAGGGAGTGCTTGCTGCTGTTGGAGGCTGGGACCAAGCAATGAGGGAGAGAAGGGAAGTTAGGAGGAAAGCATCTGTGTCATCTATTGGTTATGGTTACAAGAGGTGAAGAAGGTTGAAACAGGTGTCCTGTTGCAGAGCTGGTGATGAGACTAAGAGATTAGTTTGGAGGAGAAGAGGTAGGTTGATGTGGAGTATCTCCTGCAGTGGAGAATGGGGCAGAGGATGGGATATATGACTGGGAAGAGAGAAAGGAAGGGGCTATTATCTGGATGTGAAATTAATAAAGTAAAGACAAATAAAAGGATTTGCAGTTTGCCTACCTCTCTGGTCAAACTGACCTATGTGCTGGAAGTGCCTAGTGTGGGACAAAGCTACAAGTGTAGGGGAAGTGTTTTGGAGAGAAAAGTCTGTGGTTTCCACCAGAGGTGAGTTGGGACGATACTGCTATGGGTGGTCTGCTTCAGAGTTAGTGCTAAAACTGGTGGATTGGATTAAGGACAATGGAGAAAGAAGTGAAGCCTTTGGTGCTAGCATATCTGTTTTACTGACTGGAATCAATCTCTTGCCTTTTAAGCAGGAGGTCTCCATGCAAGATTAAAAATATGTGTATTTAAAATATGACTATCATGACTCATTTTTTGTTCTGATTAGCATAAATGGATATATAAAATGATTGCGACACTCAGTGCTTCTTAAATCAATGAAGCTTTAGTTGAATAAAATATTTAGTATATATTTCCTAACATATATGTCTTGGGTAAAGAAAAGATCCATATTTCCATATAAATCATATCTACTCCTAAATAATGTATAAGTTTTCATGCAATGTAAAACCATATAAAATTTATATTCGTATAGTAGAATAAATGTTATCATATACTTATTGTTGTTCCCTAGATTTCCAGACATATCATCTACATGTTGTTAGCATTTATTAGAACATGAGATAGACTAATAATGACTATTGAGAGGAAATTATATTTTCAGTAACATAAGGGATATTTATTTCCTTAATTACTTCTACTTGTTTCCTGACAACAAGGTATCAGGATTCCTCAGGGTCTATGTCCCTAGTGTCAGACAGTTACAGATTAAGCAATCAACAATATCATGAAATAAATTTTCAGGTTTCTTTCTTTTTCATGACTCTTCTTTGTTCTTTACAAATTGTTTCCAATTGCTAAAATATTAGTCTTTGTGTATTATTTTGAATTGTACTTTACTGATTAATTGTTATTGTAATTTAGGAGAATTATAAAACATTTTAATTTTCAGTTAGACTGCACATGTGACTTATTAATTATATCAACAACATTATCAAAAAATGGATACTGAGAAAGACTGTATTTTGGTGAGTTACTTCAAAGCTTTATATGTTTTCAATCTTATAGGTGTACACAGAATTCACACATACCATTGGGAAGGTTAAACCTAAGTGAGTTGAAAAAGAGTGATAGATTTGTATTTTATTTAATGATACATATTTTGGGAGCTAAACTTGAAGTTTAATGTTTCTTTCACCACTGTACTGAATTTAAACTGTTTTTTTACTGTTTGAGCTACTATGTAGAAATTTTAAAGCAATAGTTACCTGTAAGTTTATCCTCATGGCTTTAAGGAATTCAGATGCACAGAGTAAAACACAAAACATGTCCACGTAACATAGCACAATATAGAACAGGTAATATACAACAGAATATAATTGATGCCAAGAAAAATGGAAAAAGAAAAATTCCAGTAGTAAAAAGAATGGAATAGATAGAGACAAAGCAGATATCTTAGAAGAGCTATATATAAAGTTTGACATGAAAACAGTATAAACAATTAAACAAATTTTTCACATGATATGAAATTAAAATACCATAAAGACCCAGTAGTCTTTCAAAACATTATTCTATTTTTACAATTATTTCATTTTATTTTTCTCTTTCCTTTCTCCAAATACTCTCTTAAACTCTCCATATTTTTCAAAATCATGGCCTCTTTTATGTTAATTATGCATGCCTTTTATGCAAGCACTTGGGAAGCAGAGACAAGTGTATATCTCAAAGTGTAAGGCTAGCTTGGTTTATATAGTAAATTCCAAGCCATCTACCTCTACATAGTGAGTCCTTGTTTTATTTTTGTTTTAAAGCAAATAACATACTGAAATGAGCTAACATACTAATTTGTGTATGTGATTTTTCCATGATTCATTGGACTCTGTGCAAATCATTATTAATTTGTGTACTTTATAAAAATTATGTAAAAATAGAGGAAATTAGTGTCTTTCTGATTAAGTAAAACTTGGATTATTCCATAATAAAAGAGAAAAGGATTCTTAACCAAAATGTTATGTGGCTGGTAACAGTAGGGAAAGAATAAAACAGAAGGCACAATGTGTTGGTTCTTTGATTTGTTGATAATTGATTGTGGAATACTTTGTAGCAACCATGTGAGTAAGCAGAGAATAGAATAATTAATGAACACTAGAAAGTGAAGGAAAAGCAATGAAAACCATTGACATAACACTGGCATTGAGGGAAGCATCTGTTCACATACAGATTCCATAGTGAATCATAATCCTAGATCTAAAAGGAGACAAGATAGAGCTTTATAGGCATTCTTTTGTTTCAATTTTAAATGCTATGAACATTAACATGATTTATTCCCTGTAATAATCTACCAAAGTTATTTGCTATCTGCCACAATCAACTTCAAAGAACACCTCTGTTATTGTACAAAAATTTGCCATCATAACACCATTTCAGCAATGATTGTTTTAGAAGTCTTGATTATACTTTTCTGCTTTTTATTATAATTTTTTACTATTCTCTGTTCTATAAACGCTATGACTAAAATATTCATCTAGAGCATAGACAGTTAAAGCTTTTCTGAGTACTCCCATTTTTTTTAGTTTTGTAATTTGTGCTATTTCCTTTGGGCCTTGGGTACTTTTTAAAATATTCCAATCATACTTCAACTCTTTAAATACTTCCTTAGAAATAGAATAAGCCTACATGTTCTTCAATATGTGAGTAGCTAGAGAAAATGTAGAATACAATAAATGGAAAACTATTTAGTTGTACCAAAGAGTGAATTCAATTATGCTTTTATTGTTGCATTGAGATATTCTCACTATTTGCATATTATTGCCTTAAATACATGAATTTTGTGATTCAAAATCCTGAGTGCAGGAGTACAGGTATCTATTTGCATGTCTTGAAATCCCATCAGTTCTGCATATATTCAGTTAGAATGGGTTCAAGAATGCTATTTATAAATAATAAAAAAAATATGAAATATAAAAAATAAATTATAAAGTAGGAGAAAGTAAATACAGAAAAAGAAAAAGAAGGAAGGAAGATGAAGATGTGAAGAAGGAAACAAAGGCCCAAGAACAAATGTAAAGCTAGTCCATTAGTTAAAAGAAAGACTAGACATTGAGACTTGAAATATATGAAAGTATACCAAGATTCTAATTATTCTGGATCCTTCAAAATGAAAAATAAGACTCTTAGAGAACAAATATTATAAATAAATATCAATAATAACAATAAAAAATTGAATATTTCATGGCATAAATTTAAATGTAGAATTAATTATTATAGTCAGTCTCAGGGATTCAGTAGTCACAATATTAAAAATAGTGTTTATGTATGAGAAGTGAAACTATTGAGAAAAATAGAAAATTTGTTAATGAGAGAATGCAGGGAATGTGAAATTGTTAAGTATTCTTTGATTTTTAAATCTGCTAAGTCTTGTTTGTTTTCAGATCATAAAATTTACATAGGTCATTTAAGTAACATGTGTGGTAATCATTGTGGATGGATGTTCTGCAATAACTACTGTAGAACAATCACAGTTATAATGATTTTATCAATGTTTTCTGTAGTGGTAGCAGATTATCACAGGCTTTTCAAATTGTGTAGTAGAAGTAATCTAAGTTCATATATAAGATTTTCTCATCAACACATGTGAATGACCGAATAAAGTTCACAGAGTTCCTACAATATTTCAATGCCATGGAGAGTATGATGGTATGGATGATGGTCTACTTAGGAATAGTAGCTACTGGAAATAAGGGAAAGATCAAAGGTTGTTTTAGTACTCTAAATACCCAGCATAAGCAATTGTAATTATTAAATAATGTCCGTGGGGAATACAAACATAAAAGTCATATCATTTAACATTGAATATGATTCATTTTCTCTTATGTCATGCTCTTAGCTTGACCAGATGAATAAAGCATTTCCAATTGTTTCAAATTAAATACTATATATTTTTATTTAAAACAAATTATTAGATTTTTAGTGTTAAAGTTTTTTCCTGTTTGTTTCTAATTGTTAGCAAATATCTGGTTATGTCCTCTTTTAATGTAATGTGCTATGAACACAATGAATTGATAATGAACAAAAGGTAAAAAGGTGAAAAATCGAAGATGATTTAGTAGTGTCTTCCACTTAGTGTCACACATTTGGCATTGTAGCCATACGTTGGGTATTTAGTTTGCATAGACCTTCTCTAATTTGAACTTAAGGTCACTGTAATCTACATGGTTGCACAAGTTTACTATATGTCTCTGGTGTCATACAATGTTAGTTTATCATGAAATACTCTAGCATCAAATTAATATATATACATAAATATAAATAACTTACATATACTCATAAACCTAAAACAACCGTTCATATAGAATAATACTAATGAGTATGCATTTCAATTGCAGATGAGAAAAACAAAATAGTGGAGAACAAAGGACATTGCCCCAAATCGCTAATCGCTGATTGGCCACACAAGAACCAAAAGTAAGACAGCAAATTCATGAATGGGATATCCTTACATCTGACTTCATGTTTTATAATGAGCCTCCCCTGAGTTTCTAGTGCTCCACTCTCTCAAGTTCTGTTCAATTTCATTTTTATTTTTCTTCCTATTTTAAAATCTGAAAGATGATTTTATATGAAGTGATGAACCAGAGTTCTGTGACCACATTCATCTTGATGGGCTTCTCAGAGTATCCACAACTCCAAATACCCCTCTTCTTCCTGTTCTTGACCATCTACTCAGTGACACTGATGGGGAACCTGGGAATACTTTGGGTTATAAGGATTAATCCCAAACTTCACACACCCATGTACTTTTTCCTCAGCCATCTTTCATTTTTGGATATTTGTTATTCTAGTGTATTTACACCCAAACTATTGCAGATCTTGGTTATGGAAGACAGAACCATTTCTTTCAAAGGATGCATGACACAATTTTTCTTTATTTGTACATTTGTGATTACAGAAATGTTCATGTTAGCAGTGATGGCCTATGACAGGTTTGTGGCTGTTTGTAATCCCCTGCTCTACACAGTTGTAATGCTGCATAAGTTCTGTGCTCTACTAGTAGCTGGGACTTACATGTTGGGTGGTCTGTGTGCTGTGATACTCATATATACCCTTTTGCAGCTTTCCTATTGTGAATATGGTGTCATCAATCACTTTGGATGTGAGTACTCTGCTGTCATCTCTGTATCCTGCTCAGACTCCTCCTTTAGCCAGATGACATGCTTAGTCATTTCTATATTTAGTGAGTCTTCTAGTATCCTGATTACTTTAGCCTCATATGTGTTCATAGTTGTCACTATTATTAAGTTGCCTTCCAAAGGAGGACTGAGAAAAGCCTTCTCCACTTGTACTTCCCACCTGACTGCCATCACAATCTTCCATGGGATCATACTCCTACTATATTGTGTTCCCAACTCAAACAGCTCACAGCTCTTTGTCAAAGTGGCCACTGCTCTTTATACAGTCATGATCCCCATGCTGAACCCTCTTATCTACAGTCTTAGGAATAAAGATATAAAGGAGACCATCAGGAGACTTATCAGCTCCAAACTGCACTCTCACTTGACATGATTATGTGTGTATGTGTGTGTGTGTGACAGAAAGACAGAGAGATACATGTGGAGAGAAACAGAAAGAGACAGAGAGAGACAGAGAGATAGATGGAGAGAAAGAGAGAGAGAGAGGAAGGAAAGGGAGACACCATGGTCTCATATTCTGAGTATAGATGGACTTACATTATCTGTTTCGCTTTGTTTGTTTTGTTTTGTTTGAGACAAGGTCACTCCATGTAACAGCTCTGGCTGCCCTTGAACTTAACTCTGTAGACTAGACTGGCTATGATCTCACAGAGATCTGTCTGCCTCTGCCTCCCAAGTGCTGGAATTTGATATACATTCAGTGCAATTTGACAAAATAAATGTAATCAGTTTAAGAAAAGAAATATTTCCAAGCTTTTTACTAGACATTGTGAATGTTAGGATGAAGAAGTTCAAATGCGCAATGCACTACTTACATTATTTTTTTAATATGTAATCGGTCTTACAAGAATTTTTTTATGTGCACATGGTAGTTATGAGTATGGAGTCTATACTCTAATCCCCACAACTCACAATTTGTCTCAGTACTATGTTGTGCGACATTTACTTTCACCTTGGTACTATATTTCATTTTGTGAAGAAATCCTGTGTTTATATTATGAGGGACCATCTTAAGAAAGCAGTTGATAAACCCATTCAAACTACTGTCTATATGTCTCATCAATTATAGATAACAATATAGTGTGTTTCAATTTAACAAATGTTGAGGCAAAAGTGATATCAATTAATTGTTCTATTTTATTGTAATAACACTTAAATAAACTATCCAGTGACACAAGACAATATTGCTAAATTTTATATTGGATTGTTCATTCTCTCCCTGAGTCTATTACTCAGCAGTAAATCATATATGAATCTATTTCATTGATTGAGCAAGAAATATATTATTTCTTTGTCTTTCCTAAACTTTCTTCATATAGTGATAATATTCACACCATTAATGTAGATCTTGTCTTCATGCCCCTTCTTTTAGAGCTGCTAGTGCAATCATATTCTCAAGATTTAACATTAATCTATTTTCAGCCTCCTTAACAATAGTACATATCTATTATAATTTCTGAAAATTTACAAGCCTGTTGACCTTTCTACACAAGAGACACTGCTGTAATAGATTTCCAGTGCGTTTTTGAAACAAATATTTTACAAAATATTATTTTTTACGTTATCCTTTATCATCATTAAGATAACAGAAATTTAGGGACATATACATTCACTCACTGAGCAGAACATTAGTGGAGTATTACCAGTATCTTTTTGTTTTTGTTTTTTTGTTTTTTTTTTTTTTTTGACACAGGGTATCTCCACGTAGCTTGGGGTGTCCTGGACTTGTACACCAGGTTAGCTTCACACTCGTAGGGATATGACTGGCTACTTCTGCCTTCTAAGTGCTGGGATTAAAGGTGTGTGCCACCATGGCCCAACTGATTACAAGTATCTTAACAGTCTGTTATTGAGGGCTTCCTCTCATTCTGGGCAAAAAACAACAGAAGAAAGTTAATACAAAACACTTGTTATTTAATTTATAAAATACAACTAATATTTTAACACTAAGAATTAGTCAGTGAATTCTGCTCTATGTGATATAAGTACCTTACCTTTGTCAATGGCTGGAACAATTCTGGAGGTAGTATTTCACAGAGTCAGAGTGCTTTTGTTGGGCTCTACATCTTGAAATGAGGATGTGAGTGAAAGCAAATAACAAAATACAGTGTTAGAGATGAGTCAAGTTGTGTTTTCATATAAAGTTAGTTTGTTTCTACTTATTACTATATTGATTAGCATCCTTTTTTTTTCTTTGACCCTACTATAAAAGTAATTTAGTGTGTTTAGGTTTGACACATACATGCTATCATACCTCACTTATATCCTCAGTAGAATGAAGTTTATCCACAGAATCGTCTTTCATGAATAAGAAATGTAAGTAAACAGAAGACAAATTTCAATATATAAAGGACAATTCATCAATGATATCTAAATGCTGAGAAAAAAACAAAAAGAAATTATAGAAATATGGTCAATAAATTATATATAAAAACACTGTTGAAATCATAATCAACACACCATGTAAGAGAAACAGTAAATTTTAGAGAAAGAGGAAAATGGCAAAACAATAAGACTGTCAGAAACATAGAAAGAAAAGTACAAAATGCCTGTTCCAAAGTCGGCTATTATTTCTAAAGATTAAATATGAGATTCTGTGTCAAGAAAGAGCTGAAGTTTAATAAAAAGGTATGACTTGGTTTATCTAATTACAGAAGAAAATGTCATGCACCTCTAGAAAGAAGTTAAATCATGTATATTATGCATAAGATGTATAGCTAGCTATGTTATTTATTTTGACATGAACATTTATTAATAATTCAGTAGCCAGGTGGTAGTGACACATGCCTTTAATCCCAGCACTTTAGAGGCAGAGGCAGGAGGATCTCTGTGAGTTCATAAGTAATTTTCAGGATAGCCAGGGCTACACAGAGATGAGAGATGACTCATTTGTTTATTTTCTAAAGAGAGAGATAGAGATTGAGAAAGGAAGGGTGTTGAGTTGACAGGGATGTGGGGAGCATTTGGGAGGAATTAGAGGAGTAAAAATGGGTGGGGCAGAACATTGTCTGAAAATATTTTTTCAGTTAAACATATAACAATCTAAAATCCAGACTGTTAAAAAAAATCTCGGTTCATATCCTAAATATGAAGACGTGGATCTTCCTTCCAGTGTACAGAATCTGTTGTTGTTGTCAAATTGTATTTGGTGTTATGAAAGTGTTTTCTTTCCTTGTATCACAAGAAGACTATTTTCCATATTTTAAAAATTCGAGACTATCCTCTGTGTTTTGTCATTTGTGTTCATACACTTATTGTTTATGTATCATTAACTGAAAAATCAATTGGAAATACTTTAAATTTATCCTCAATTTAAAAAATAAAGTGGAAAGGGATTAATTATATTTTACTCAATTTCACACTTGAAATGATAATATGTGTACAAACACATTGATTCTAAAATAAAGATATTATTCAGCCACCAGATTTTTGTTGATAAAAAGATATACTCATGAATATGAATATAGGCACACATGTCTTGATATGTGTGGAGGTCTGATTCCAATTCTGTGCCAGTTCTCACTGTCTACCTTGTTGTAGACAGAGTCCCCATATGTTTAGCTGCTGTGTATACCATGCTGCTTGGCCCTTAAGCTTCCAGAGATTCTCCTGTTCTACCTTCATATCACAAATGGGGTATTGGTGTAACAGCATGTGCATAGTAGCACACCTAGCTATTTTTGCAACTATTCCTTTTACTTTTGTGATTATAATATAATTATGTATTTCCTTCTTCCCATTTGTCATTCAATACCCTCTCATAATGCATCTCCCTGCTGTCTTTTAAATCCATGGCCTTATTTTTCATTAATTGTTGTTCCATGCTTATATGTATATGGATATGCATACATGCTTCTAAATACATAAACACAATTGCTCAGTCTGTATAATGCTACAAGTTCCTATGTTTCCAATTCCTGAGTAACCAGTTGGTATGATCTTCCTCATTTCTCTGAATCTCAGCATTACCTTCTCACATATCATCAAGGAAATATCTCTTTACAACATATGGAAAACTTCACTGAACATTTGTTCTTTTTATTTGAGTCTGGGAATTTAAATTCAATTTGCCAGATTTATGTGGCAAGTGCTTTATCTGCTCAGTTCTTTTAGTATACCTTTCTATAGTCTTTTATTGTTCCTGAAAGTACATAGGATATACTCACCTTTTATACTCTAATAAATGAAATATTTTATCTTTTAACTTAAATGGTTTAATAAAATTATAAGCACTATAATGGGTCTATAGAGTGATTTTTTTAAATAGCTGTTGTGTCTTCCTATGTGACAATGTTTGTTCTTAAAAATAACCAGATATATTTATCCCTCTCAGGTCTCTGAGGTGGTTGAAGAATAGATAGCTACAGTCTCATAGTTAAATTTTTAGTTGTTTAGGAATCAAGAGGGTGTTCTGGATCTAAGAAGATGTTTTTTAAAATTGTGATGCAAGTTAGTGTGAAAGCTGAGTTAGATATAGAACTTTAAACGCATGGAGATGGTTAGATGGTAGAATGTTAAAGTCAGGGGCCAAATATGTATGGACTGGACATTGGGAATGTATGCTAAGCCATATAACTCTTATAATTGTGGCCTATTTATTTCTGTTGTTTTGTATTGTATTTATAGTTATAAGAAAAAGAACCATTTGTTAGACTGAAGGGGGGAGCTGTTGGGGGGAAAAGATATATCTTAAACTTAAAAAAAGTGAAGAGGATGGGGGTTTGAGGGGGAAAAGGGTGGGAGGAGTAGGAGGGGATTGTGATTGAGATGTAACTTGAAGAAATAAAAGATAAATTATAAAAAAAGGAAAAAAGAAATATTTCAAGTAAAAAATATTTCCAATAAAATATCATATTTTCTCAATTTGTCTTTCTTTGAAATAAGCATTATCTGAATATGCATACATAAGACATGCCCACAGCATATGGAATTTATCAGTTAAAGGTACAATGCAATGACAGTTTTGAAGACGAAGATATTGTCTATCATGTCATTTTATTTATATAAAGCTGAATATAATTCTGCAAACTTTTGCAGAATAGTAATTTTGCAATGTAACCTACTTTGTGAATTTATTTTTTTTTTCAAAAAATAGAAAATACTAGAGAGTTTTTCTGTTTCATATAGGAATCAAACCTTTCTGTTTTCCTTTTTGCTGATGTATTTCCATACTAAAGAATATGCAATATGCAAAACAACAGAAAAGAAAAGCTGGTGAAATCATTAGCTGTTCTTTTCCAAAGATCATTTGGCTGTAATCTGGCTATAGCAATACACATTTTTATTGCATTTTTTCTTAATCATCAGAATTACAACCTCCATGAAAACTTAAGCTGTTTATATTCTTTTTAAATAATTTATAGAATTTTTTCTTTCTCCAGTTCTTACCAAATCTTCCCAAAATCTCCATCCACCCAACTCTAAACCTCTCCTTTATCTTATTTTACAAAACAAACAGGCAAACAAACAAACAAACAAAAAAAACCGCACACAAGCAAGCCAGAATAAAAATGAACAAAATAAAACCCACAAGAATCATACAAACAGTTGTTTATTTTAGTTCATTTTCTCAGACAGGAATAATAGTATTGTGTTGATTTGGAAGTCATAGTGTTCATAATAGACGTTGAGGGACTTCCCTCTAATTGTGTTTGTTTCAGTTCATGATGACAAGTTCTTAGGATTCTCCAGGGTCTGAATCCCCAATGATGAGCAGTTAATGCCCAGTAAATAAAATGTACATAAAGTATAGTTTGAAGGCCTCCTCAACTGCACCCATACATGCTTCAAATCATTATTACTTTGATAAAGTGATCCTTTATTGAACTGCTTGCAAAAATTTACTACGGTCATTACTTATCATGTAGGGTCATTTTAATTTTAAGCAATATTGTGCTTCCTGCTTACAATGAATAGCAAGCACATATATAAATTTACAATATGAAAATCTGTCTTTGGTGAGTACTTTACATTTGGGATATATTTTGGCTTTAGTATTGTATATGTTTGAATTCATAATAATTTTGGAAGGAAAACCTGATATAAAATGAGAAAGAATAATATCTCTTTATTTGACTAAAGGTATGTATTTTGCTGCTAAGCAAACTGTGATGAATTCTGATATTAGTTTACTGATTTACTCAAAGCTTCTACTCAGCTCCTTGACCTCTATAACTCTAATGTGACCATCCAAGCTTAACGTTTTAGCATAATTTTATTTTAGGAATTACTGTATCCACAATTAATAAAATACCAATATGCAATAATTTTTAGTAAACTACAATACATACATACATACATGCATACATACATACATACATACATATATACATACAAACATACAACCATATAATAGATATGTGTATATCAATATACCCTCCCTCTGTGCATGTGTGGATGTGTGTGTATGACTTGTGTGTAGGTGCCAACAAAGGTCAGAAGAAGACATTACATTCCCTGAAGCTGAAGTTACAGATAGTTCTGGGCTGCTCCATGTGAGTGTAGGGCAATGACATTTGCTCCTCTTGAGTATCCATTCACACTTTTAATCACTAAGCCATCTTTAAAACAATAAAATGGAGATGTAAGGCTATAAATAAAGATTTAACAAATTATCTGCATTAGCGATGGATGCAAAAATGTCTCCAATGATAAGTAATATTAGTGGCAGTTAAAATATTGCTAAAGTTATGGAGTTGGTCTCCAACTTTAAGGTTCCACTAAATTTTACTGGGATTAATATAGGTCCTCCCACCAATTCTCTGTGTTAGATTTAATGTACAGTTATATAAAATTTGTCACTGATGATTTGAAAGGATGCCCACTGAATCTATAAATTACCTGAGTAGGAAAGTCATTTTGACAATGTTTATTATAAGAATCTATGAGCAGTGGATATTTTCCATTTATTTTCTGTCTTCTTCAACTATATCTCCTGTTAGAATTAGTTATTTCATTACTTCATTTACAATTATTTTTGTTTCACTTTTCATGTCTTTTGAATAGAATTGATTTCTTCATTTCCATGGCATGTAATTGGATATTGGTTTTTGAAATTACTTTTAAATATTGTCTGCTGATTTTATACTTTTATATATATATATATACATATATATGTATATATATATAAAATGTTTATTTATTACTTCAAGTTACATCTCCATCACAGTGTACTCTTTCCACCCCTCCCAGTACCACCCTTCCTCCCTCTCCCCCCTCTCCCTGCTATCCTACTCCTCTCGAGTGAGGTATCCCTACATATCAGTCCCCCACCCCAGTTTAGCAGTCATATGAGGGCTAAGAGCTTCCTCATATACATGGCAGCACCACTAGGGTAAAGTGTCTCATTAATAGGTAAAAAAGTCCACGTTCCTGTTCCTTTTGGTGCATTGGTTTTAGTATAGCTATGCTTTACTCTATGGCTAAAATCTGATCATAAGTGAATAGATGCCATGTGCATCCTTCTGAGTCTGGGTTAGTTCACTCAGGATGAGTTTTTCTAGTTCCACCCATTTGGCTGCAAACTGCATGATTTCGTTGTTTCTGATGGCTGAGTGGTATTCCATTGTGTAGATGTACCACAGTAATTTTATCCATTTCTCAGTTGAGGGATATCTGGCTTGTTTCCTGTGTCTAGCTATTACAAATAAGGCTGCTATGAACATAGATGAGGAAATGTCCTTGTGGTTTGGTGAGGAATCATTTGTATGTATACCCAGAAGTGGTATGGCCTGGTCTTGAGATAGAGCTATTCCAAGTTTTCTAAGATATCTCCAGACTGACCTCCATAGTGAACCTACACACCTGTGGTCACTTATTTTTTGACAAAGAAGCCAAAATCATACAATGGAAAAGGACAGCATCTTCAACAAATAGTGCTGGTCTAACTGGATGTCGACATGTAAAAGAATGAAATTAAACCCACACTTATCACCCTGCACCTCTATTGTAACAGACAGTGACATTAAACACAATATCAGTTTGAGATTTGTTAGAAACTTCATGTTAGTTATGAAATGATGAAGTTAAAAGGAAAAGTTGTGTTTTCACTTCCTTTCATCATACTCAATCATATTTATATATTTTTCACCTTGATTCCCTGAATCAGTCCTCAGGTATAACCATGGGAACTACTTAATACTTAGACTCTTTATGCATAACTAAAACAAAAGTCCTTACTCACAAATCACATACGTGTTTTTATTTTCTTTGTCTTCATGAAGAAAGACTTTAGTTTCTTTGATATTTGAGCATATTTTTCATCCCCCAATCTCTTCTCCTTTTTAATTTCTAGTAAATAGGTGATTTTTTCCTGTTTGATGGGATATGTACTAGAGATAGCCACACAAGCAGAAAAAAACCATTGTGAAACTTTTAAAATTTCTTTATTTCAGTCTTCAAGAAAGCATTTTTGGCTGCTGAGACATTTGAGCTTTCTAACCTGCCAAAAGGTGGGAACCTAAATTCAACAAAAATGACATCAATGTTCTTCAAAGGTTATTCAAATGTATAAAATGTATATGATTTTAATAGTAAGTAGGAGTATAATATTTGTAGAATAGATAAAAACAACATAACATTCTGGATATATGGTACTTGGCTTATGTGTCAAATCTAGTAATTTCACCATTACTTTTTTTTGTATTTAAAGATATTTTCTTTTTTAATTTATTTTTTATTTCTTCAATCATTACATTTTAATCCATGTGATAAATGTATTGTATCTGAGTGATTCTTCTGACATGATTGTATGACTAAAAGAAATCCTATTTAATGTTTTTTGTCTTCAACATGTTCTTTGTTTTCATAAATTGTACTTTAATTGGAAACAGTCTATTATCATATGTATGTGTGTGTAGTTATGGTAATTTTATCAGGTACTACTGTTTAATTTCTAGATTTAAAAGAAAAATCTACATGACTGAAGATCAAAATCAATGAGAATAATGCCAACCAGTACTCAATGCAAGTACAATTTTTGCTGAAGTAGAATTCTCATGAATGAGAATGGACCACCTCCTGTTTTCAATGGGACTTAGCTAAAATTCTACCAGATTCCTATCTCCCAGCTTGCTACTTTAAAATATGCTATCTTCCATTCCATTTTTCTCAATAAATGATCATGGTGCTTGATTTAGGAAACCAAAGTTCTGTGACCACATTCATCCTTTTGGGTTTTTCAGAATGTCCACATCTGCAGGCACCCCTTTTTCTCCTGTTTTTTACCATCTACACAGTTACTCTGTTAGGTAACATAGGCATAATTGTGGCCAGAAGGATCAATCCCAAGTTCCACACACCCATGTACTTCTTTCTCAGTCATCTCTCATTTTTAGATATTTGTTATTCCAGTGTATTTACACCTAAACTGTTAGAAATCCTGGTTGTGGAAGACAGGACTATCTCTTTCAAAGGATGCATGACACAATTTTTTTTTATTTGTGCATTTGTGATTACAGAAATGTTCATGTTAGCAGTGATGGCCTATGACAGGTTCGTGGCTGTTTGTAACCCCTTGCTGTACACAGTTTCAATGTCTCCTAAGCTCTGCGCTTTCCTCATAGCTGGAACATATGTGTGGGGTATACTCTGTTCCTTTACTATCACATACTCTCTCTTGCAACTATCCTACTGTGGACCTAATATCATTAATCACTTTGGCTGTGAGTACTCTGCTATTCTCTCTTTGTCCTGTTCGGATCCCACCTTCAGCCAAGTGGTATGTTTAATCATTTCTATATTCAATGAGACTTTCAGCCTCTTCATTATCCTCACCTCTTATGTCTTCATAGTTGTCACAATCATCAAGATGCCTTCTAAGGGTGGACTCCAAAAAGCTTTCTCTACATGCTCCTCCCACCTGACTGCTATCAGCATCTTCCATGGGATCATTCTCCTTCTCTACTGTGTGCCCAACGCCAAAAACTCATGGCTTGTGGTCAAAGTTACAACTGTGCTTTTCACTGTCCTGATCCCTATGCTTAACCCCCTCATATACAGTCTTAGAAACAAAGATGTGAAGGGGACACTCAGCAGACTCATGAGCTGTAAACATTATTCTAACGCAACATAATTTAAGCATGTACTCTACTTTTTATATGGGTACATATTTATGTCATACAAGTTGGTTGTACTTTAATCATAATTGAAATTATGATTATTTTTATTCCAATTATATATTATAGATACTGTCTTGAATATGCAATGATTTTAACTTTTGTAATAACATGTTTACTTGTACAAATATAATGTATTCAACTTCATTATATGTGAAGTTTTTAATATTTTAACAAGTTTTTAATATTTTAACAATCTCCCTTCTAAACACAGTAGAAGTTGTGTTGAGAAAGGGATATTACATAGTCTACTCTTTCTGGTTATGTTATTCTTTAATTTGACTTATATTTAAGGAATAATACCAACAAATATACAACTGTTTCTATATTTTACCAAATGAAGTCCTGATAAATATTTTTTAATCAGTAGGTTTGGTAAAAAATGCCTAAAATTACATCTTAATTTTGTATTTCATGTAAAATCTTGTTTTACTGTACAAAAATACTGTCTTAATTTAAACAAGCATACATTGAAAATGTTAGCCACTAAATACACCACTCACTCTTGAGTGTCAACATGACATAATAAGTAATAAAATATATTGAAACAATGCCAATATATCAAAAGTATCTATTTATTTCACAATATTGTCTACATATAGAGCATATATATGAATGATGAAAATGTGAAAAATGAGAGGTGGTTGTCCTATCTCTGGGATCTTCAAGGTACAAATGATATTTTGTTATGCAATAATACTACATAAAACTTAAAAGATCAAGTTTTGTGAGTCTGTTAACTTGTGAAATATATAAAAATGACCAAGCTGTTCTCTTTGTTGACTATTGAAAACATTATACCTCCCTGAAACTTGATGGAAGGAGTTTGATGAAAGTATGTGATTTTGAAACAAGCCCTCCAAAGTCTCTCACTCTCTGCCCATTGCCTCTTTGTGTGTTTCTTTGTTATTTCCCATCAACTGTAAAAACAAGCTACTCTGATAAATGTTGAGGAATAGATTGATCTATGAGGTCAACAATATGTCCTTAACATACTATGCTATGTTCCAATGGACTGTCTTTGGGCATACCAACCACATTCCAGGGCAGATCCCATGACATGAGTAATTGTCCAACACAAACAGACACTATCTTTTTTGTAGGGGCTTTTTATTTTGCTTTGATATTCACTGTTTATTAGGGGTTTGTCTGTTTTGATTGGTAGTTTCTGAAAGAGAGATTATGAAGTTGTGTAGGTAGAGAGGTAGGTTTCTGGTCATGCAACTGGCATTGGAGATTACAGATATTAAACAAAGTAGGTTACAATTGATTTTGGTCATGCCACATTGGCTGGGACGATATTTCATTAGTAAAGTGCTTACTGTGCAAGGCTGAGAAATTCAGTTTGAATACTCAGTACTCTTGTAGACTGGCCAACTGAAGATTAATTTGGCACACAAAAAGTGAATGCAGTGTGACTGCATTTTTTAGTGACTATGTCACATAGCTGTGCTACCATCTGCTCTCTAATGTTCATGCACTTTTTCTTTTGTAGGATTATGCTCACAAATCATTGCTGCAACCATAACGTTATTGTTGTTCTGTCCTGCTGGGTTGATAAAATGATTTTGCTTTGCATTACTTAATGAAATAAGCACCTTAATCCAATTTCTTTCTTTGTAGGATTTCAGTTTATCTACTGTTGAGAAAAAGGCACTAGCTGGAAGATTTTACAGTCTTTCTACATGCAATAGCCTCTAACCACTGGTCCTAATATCTTACTGCTACCTCCAGCTAGTCTCAGTCTTTAAACTATAAAATATTATGGTTTGAATGAATCTAACCTCTGTCATTTGTTATACCTACATTCTCAAAACAAAGATGTAAAAATCAATAAGCATTGAATGATTCTGAAGTTGATGTCTATTATAGCTATGGAAGAATATCTTGGAGGTAATTCAACCCTAACGGTATTGACACTAAAAGTTCTAATGATATTAAACAAAGTGTTATAAAATTACAATGTATAGACCGTGAAGGCATAATGGCATGCCATATATGTTCTGATTAATTGTTAGGGAAGTGACTTTCTACAACAACAACAACCAAAAAAAAATGCAGAGATCTATACTCCCATCTCTATCTCTAATGCTGTCTATTCTTCACAAGCACAATGGCTATAAAAAGTATGTGATATCAAAAAGAAAAGGACTAGGAAAAGGGTTACAAGGGATTATTGAACTTATATTCTCACAAAGACCAAATCATAAACATCAATTGAATTTTCCTCAAGGGCTATTGAGAAACTATCACCTGTAAAAAATTACATGGAAATATAGTGAACCTGTTTGGACAACTCAATGGTCTGCTCAAAAACTCAAAAAAAAAAAAGTTATAAGATCTTCACAAGTTAGTCAGAGAACAGTTGGACAATGTTCTTGAAACATTGTCCATTTTCTCCCTGTAATTATCCAATTTTTATAGTTAAAAAGAAATCTGGTTTCTCTTTAGATCTTCCCTGTCTTCCTGAGTCCTCAACTTCCACCCAGTCATTCTGGCATCCAAAAAAGGATCAAGGCAGCCACAGGAATGGTAAGATCAGGTGATTGTTCTTGGGATTTACAGCATGGTGGCATCTGGCTGACCAATGGGTGATCGAGCTAGGAGGTGAGTGAGATGTCCTGAGGTGCTGCACTGTTGATGTATTACAGACTCCACTTAAGAACATCCTGCTGGCACGCCATGCCCTTTGGCTAGGCACCCAATCTGTAGCATCGAGAATTCTGGTCCTGGAGCAGTGAAGCAGTTCTGGGCCATTGTGTCACTGCCTGAGTGATGCAGGCTGCACTGAGTCATAGTGTTTCTTGCCAAAAGGTGTAAGCTGTGCCTGGGATACCTTAGGAGCCACAAGGAAATACCACACCACAGACCTGAGGCCTGGGCTGCACAGGGAACTGTTAGATACCCTGCTGACTCAGGCAAGCTGCACGAGAACACAGTTCTTCTGGCCATGAAGAGCAAACTGTACCTGAGATTCCCAGGGAACTTCAAAGGAAACCACCACCACAGAACTGACACCAGAGATGAGATGCGAGGAGGGAACTGGTAGGCACCTTGTTGGCTCCAGCAGGTTGCCTTGAGTCATAGCGCTTCTGGCTGGGAAGTGCAAATTGTGACTGTGATTCCCAGGGAATTTCAGGGGTAGACACAACTCACAGACTTGTCACCCAGGCTACAGGAGCAATTGGATATCCTGTTCACTCTACCAGGCTGCCCTGGGACATGGTGCTTCTGGCTGAGAGAAACAAACGGTGTATGGGACTCCCAGGGAACAATAGGGATAGACCTCATCCAGAAACCTGACACCCAGGCAGTGGGAACAGTCAGATAGGCCACAGGCTCTAGCCTGCAATCTATAGCCTACTGACTCCCTTTGACCTCACTAAAAGAAAAGATATATCGCAAGATCCTGCAGGCTAGAATAACACAGGCTACCCAAAACCCTGACCTAAGTACCCAGCTGGGATACAGCAGGAAGGAGTGAACTGCAAGTGGTCCACTGAGATAGTCCCCAAAAAGGCCCCATTAAGCTTGCCAAGAGGTCACCAAGATTACACGGCCTTCACACCAAAGCTTCTTCCTTGGCACCAAGACACACCTGGGCACTAGGAACAATCAGCTAAAAACAACCAGATAGCTAAAGGCTATCAAAAGAACAAAACCAGAGGAAAATGACTCCAACAAAACTTTGCTATTCTAGTACAGCAAGCACTAACCATCCCAGCACAGCCCAAACATAAGACAATGAAGACAAATCTATACTTACAGAAATGATATAGTGTTGCGTCCCCCTCGACCAGCAAGGATGACGCAACTCGTAAAAGCTCTTCTCCAGCAGTTTATTCAGGTCCCTTGAAAACCTTCCGAATGCCCGGGCAGACCCAACTCACAGGCTAAATACTATATGAACAGCCAATCAAGTAAAGCCACGTGGTGCTATCTTAGAGGACCACGTATGCGGAAGCAAGCCAGCTTCCGTCAACTCCATCACTGACTTGCCAGACCCTAATATCCGTGGAACGAATACCTCAGTGGGCAGGGACTAGGCTAGGCTTAGTGAAGATTTACTTCACGGCAGCGAGCCATGCCTGAGGGGACTGGCCCACCTCAATGGCGACAAGGGCTTGTATAATCATGGCTGCATTACGCTTTTGTGTGGCTCTCATTTTGTAGATGCACCATAGGCAAACTAGACAGGCTAGTATCATCAGTATTGCCAAAGAGCCTACGCCCGCCCACTCCTTAAGATGATCCATAGCCGTCTGAATCCAGGAAGTCAAGCCAGTAGCCAGGCTCAGATCCACCCGAGTGGAATTGATGTGGACGATTGTTGCTCTCAGCTCTCTCATCAAATTTTCAAACTCAGCCGACCAATCCTGTAAGAGGAACTTTGACAATTGTCTAGACAGATTAGCAGCCTTTGTAAAATTTTGATACTGCATGGAAGTAACACACAAACCTTGCATTTTCCACTCACACCCCAATTGTGCTAGTTGCCAAAGAGAATCAATCTGTTCTTGTATTAAATCTATGCGTTGATTAACTATCATAAGGCCTCCTTTGAGATGAGAATTCATAGAGGTCTGAGTATCCAATGCCTGTGCCACAGTGGCTGAGATGTTATTCAAGGCATTGGCAGTCTGTACAGAACTAGACAAGGCAATAGCTGAGGAGCTGAGGCAGTAGCTCCCACAGCAGCAATAGTGTTAGCAGTAACAATAGCTGCAGTGATGCCAAAATCTCTTTTAAACCTGAATAGCATCATGGTATTAGGGGCCTCTACAGGAACTGGTACATATCGAGGCATTCTACTCACCACAGCCACTGGAAAGGCTGTGGCATTCCAGCATAGGGCATAAAAACATGTGCCCGGAGTGCATACTAACTTTTCTTCACCTAAGGATGCAGTCCCATTACTTACAATCCACCGAAAAGGAGGCCAGAGACATACTGGCGAGGCTGAAAAGTTCTTGTTGCGATAAGAATGAAACAAAGAATTCCAAGTACCAGAGCCACTAACGCTAGAAAAATCCAATTTGGTAGCGGACCCTAGGGAAAAATTACCTCTTTGATAAACTCCTCCTCCAAGCGTAATGACAGGTCCCAAGTCCATGCAACTTCCATTTACTCCACACAAAAGCCATAAATCAAAAGGATTGGTGGCAGTCTGCTGAGGATCCCTAGTAGATGTATCAAGAATCCTGTACAAGACTTATTCACTATATTACTAATCATGGGGCTAAAGGAAAAATAATCTTGTTGAACCCAAACTGCTCTGCACTCCTGAAATCCAGTCCAGGGAAAAGGTCCTTCCTCTCCTGTAGATCCTCTACAAAAAGGTGCCCAGCGTGGCTGTCTGGGGGGGTCCCGGTCAGAGACTCGTGTGGGCCACCATCCTTCAAGACGAGAACCATTGCCTGAAAACAAACCACCACTCCTACCCCCAAACCTCAGTTGTGGTAATAAATCTGCTGACTGCTGAGACAATTTAATGCATTTTGTATCATCTGA
>CAJQZJ010000309.1:3726970-3768692 GCA_907164525.1 Lophiomys imhausi | reverse complement strand
TAGTAGCTAACAAAGTGACATGTTTGCATGACTAGGAGTTTGTTTTACTTAACTATCCTAGACCATTTTAGACGGTTGGTATCAAGAGGTCAGAGCTTCACATTTTATTTTTAAGTATCTCTAGGTATGATACCATTAGGAAGCGTTACCTTTAAATTTGAATCAATATACAAAGATCTGTTCAATTGTGGTTAAATATACTCTTAATTATGTATCAATATACAAAGATCAATGCCTATGTAGCCCAATACAATCTTAATATTACGTCCATATGCAAGGGTCAATACCATTGTGGCCAACTATAATCTTAATTTTGTATCAATATACAAAGATCAATACTGATGTAATCCAATACAATCTTATTTTTGCACAATAAACAATGGTCAATACCACTTTAGCCAAATAAACTACTAATTTTGTATTAATCTACAAAGGTATAAGGGCATATTCAATAATCTGCCCCTTCTTCTTGGACCTTCCTGTGCTATGTCTATATCTCATTTTTCTCAAGCCCATGCACTCCTACATAGGAGAGGAAGAAGGATACAGAAAAGGAAAAGTAGGAAGTCCCTGGGGCTAACCTCCAAAACCCATTAAGACAGGACCATTTATCAGCTTGTAATCTCTTCCCCTAATTATCAGAGTTTTCAGTTATCCTTCAAATAACCAAAAAGAAGGGCGGAGAAACACCTTCCCCACCCTCTGGGCATGGGAAGTCGCTCTCTTAAAGTGACTTCCTGCTGATTTGGGTCATAGTGGACCTGTTTGGGGCCCGAACCCAAATGGAAAAAAAATGGTTAAAAATGTTAGTACACTCCTTTTATGTTCAGTCCTTCTGTTCTCAGCTGTTTAAATGACCTAAGGGGTTTGTAGGCAGAAGCTGATCTTGCAGGCTTCACTGAGGTTCCTGCTGGGGCATTGTGTAGAGCTGAATGGTCCCAGTGACATTGAATTGCTGTGGTGGTTGCAGGCCCCCGACGGAGACAGCTATTGAGGAAGTTTGCCAGGCAGAATCAACTGGATCACTCGTCCTCCTTGGTGCCTGATTCTGCTCTCTGCTGAGGTTTCCGCTGTCCAGCTGTCCCTGGGCTCCCCTAATGGACGCTTCGATTCTCCTGGAACGATAAGAACAGAGCCCTGCCCCAATCCCAACCCTAGGACAATTGCCCTCTTTTTTTTTTTTTTGGGGGGGGGGCTAGGTAGTATTTCTCCTGAAGCAAATTTGGCCTTCTGACAACATACAAAGCGTTATCTTTCAATCCGGGTTAAAGAAGAAATCATTCTGTCACCTTGGAGCTAAACCAGCTCTAGTGTATATATTTTGAGGTCCCAAAGAACAATCTGCCTGCATCGAGTAGGCCTTTTGTAAGTAGCCTCCAAACCTAGGTCCCTCCAAATCCCATGTGTGTGTCTCTGAACTCTAATTATTGGGATCAGGGACCTGTGTTTCCCATCTGAAGGGATCAAAGATGTGTTCCACCACTCCTGGATCGAAGTCTTTCTCTATTTAGAGGTTGCCCTGCATCAGGCTGACCCTGAGCTCCGGGATCTGCCCGTTTCTGTCTCCAGTGTGCTGGGAGCTGGGACCAAGGGTGTACTCTTCTTGAATGGTGGGACCAAGAGTATGCACCCTCACCACCCCGCTCCGTATGACTCCAGAATACATAAGATCACCAACTCTACAGTGCTCCCCCGCCCCATCTCCACTGAAGTCAAAGGCATGGGCCAATACCACAATTTTCTTGTATTTTACCTTAGCTCCACGTCTTCTCTACACCTGGAGATCTGCAAAACCAGGCCGAATGGCTGTATCCTCTATTCCATTCACAGTGTTTCAGCCCTGCCACCTGCCATTTTTTTTTTTTTTTTTTTTTAGTTAATAAATTTATTTGTTTGTTGCTTCAGGTTACATCCTTATCACATTGTCCTCTTTTCCTGCTTCCCAGCCCCACCCTCCCATGCTCTACCCCCTGACCCTTCTGTCTTGTTCCTCTGGGGTGGAGTGTCCCTGCCTAACAGTCTCTCACCACAGATCAGGAGTCATATGAGGGCCAAGAGCCTCTTCATTCACTGGGGGCCTACGAGGCAGTACTACCAGTGAAAGGTGTCTCTTTGCTACTGGGGGAATACTAAAAAAAAAAAGACCAACAAACACACAAACCCACAAAAACAAAGAATATCCACAAAAAAAGAGAGGAAAAAAGAGAAGGGAAAAGGAAAAAGAAAAAAGAAAAAAAGAAGGAAAAAGAAAAAGATAAAAAAAATTATGTCCATGTTCCTTTTGGTGTGTTGGTTGTAGTACAGATATCCTGTACGATATAGTTAAAATCCTACTATAAGTGAATAGATGCCATGTGCATCCTTCTGGGACTGGGTTAGCTCACTCAGGATGAGCTCCTCTAGATCCATCCATTTGGTTGCAAATTGCATGATTTCATTGTTTCTTATAGCTGAGTAATATTCCATTGTGTAGATGTACCACAGTTTTTTAATCCATTCTTCAGTTGAGGGACATCTGGCATCTGGGTTGTTTCCAATTTCTAGCTATTACAAATAAGGCTGCTATGAACATAGATGAGGAGACTTCCCTATGTCTCCGTGAGAGGTCCTTTGGGTGTATACCCAGAAGTGGTATGTCTGGGTCCTGAGGCAAGGTTATTCCTAGATTTCTAAGATATTGCCAGACAGACCTCCATAGTGGTTGCACAAGCCTGCACTCCCACCAGCAATGGAGTAAGGTTCCCCTTTCTCCACACCCTCGCCAGCATGTGCTATCATTTGAGCTCTTTATCTTAGCCATTCTAACAGGTGTTAGGTGGAATCTCAGGGTCGTCTTGAGTTGCATTTCTCTGATGATTAAGGATGTTGAACATTTCTTCAGGTGTCTCTCAGCCCTTAGGGATTCCTCCTTTGTGAATTCTCTATTTAGCTCCATCTCCCATGTTTTGATTGGATTATTTGGTTTCTTGGCATTTAGTTTCCTGAGTTCTTTGTAGATTTTAGATAATAGCCCTCTATCAGATGTGGGATTGGTGAAGATTTTCTCCCAGTCTGTTGGTTGCCGTTTTGTTCGAATGATAGTGTCCTTTGCCTTACAGAAGCTTTTCAGTTTCTTTTTTCTAACCCATGGTGTGTGTCCTCCTTCTTCCTGCTCCTGGCTGGAAGGAATTAATCCTCTGTCTAAAGTGCAGGCTTCCTGTTCTAACCTCAGGAAGTCCCACCTTTCTCTGTTTTTGCTCAATCTCAGGCCTCAGCATTTTATTTAACCAATCAGAGTAAATGTAAGTAACAGACAGCAACCTGGATCAATTAATTAACATTTGGAATGCTTAACACTACACCATCACATGGAGTTAAATATTTACACTTAACTAAATGGTATTTATTTTGTATATGTATGGCATGCATACTCTGACATGTGTGTGGAGGACAGAGAACAACTTCCAGGAGTTGGTTATAGCCTCAGGTTTTGTGAAAGCAACCTTACATACTGAGCCATTGTGCCAGTACTACAAATATTTTCTTTCCCTCTGTAGTTGTTCTATTTCTTTATCTCTTTTCTTTCTTCTTTTTGTCTTTCTTTTTATTTAAAACATTTTCATACAACATATTTTAATCACATACTTTCCCCTACCTTAAGTGATCCTAGATTCTTTCTACCTCCCACACACTGAATAACATTCTCTCTCTCTCTCTCTGTCTCTCTCTCTTTCTCCCTCTCTGTTCTTCTCTTTGTCATGGCCTCTAACATTCTCTCTCTCTCAAAAGCCCCATATTCAAAGCAAAGAAAAAAATATTTTTTAGAATATTATACATCATTTACACTAACTCCTCTAATTCTTCCCTTGATATCTAATCTAATTAAATTCCTGATCTCTTTTCATATAATTACTGTTGTTGCACGCATGTGTGTATTTTGGTATGCATGTGTGTTTGTATATATGTATATGGAATCAACTGAAACCATTTATGTGGTGAATTTCTACTAATAAGGTTGATGTTTATCTCTAAACCTATCAAGAATAAACTCAGGAAACAGTGAAGATACAAAAATGATTTGTGATTTTAGTGAAAATTATTATACATAATATGTATCATAATATATATGATTATTCTTTGAATACTTATGAATTAAAGATACATGAGCAACGTGCACACATATATTTTATTAAATGTTTTATATTGCACAATGCATGTAGTCAGTGATGCACATAAGCAATGTGGATTATACTTTGACAACTTCCTCATAATGACTGTGCTACTGTTCCTTTGAGAGTTGAACTGATGAGATATAACTGCCATTCCATGTAATTATTCTAATCATCCTATTGAGATTCAGAGTAGGACTGTAGTTTGCTTATTGAAGAATGGGTTACAATCAGGTGTGTGTGTGTGTGTGTGTGTGTGTGTGTGTGTGTGTGTTAATTTCCATATGATACCTGTTTGGTTTTTTTTTTTCCTATTTCTATGATGTACCGTTCTGGGATTTTTGATTGGGATCATATAGAATCTATAATTCATGCATGATATTACTCAAAATCTGTCAGCTTATAGAGACTCTTATGCAAATGTTGGTATATCAGCCAGTCATTGTACAAATATGTCAGTGATGATGAAGAAACAATAAGATTCTGAGTTCATGTTTGTCTGTGTGAGAGGTTAATAACATAGGTCCCACAATGCTGGAACAAGGCAATACCATAAAATACAAAATATTAAAGTAATGTCCTGCTAATTGTAGATGTTTAAAATATATAACAACTACTTTACGTGCTAAAAAATGCTATTGTAATGGGAAAGAACAAATAATAAAAATAGGACTTAATATGTTTTATTTATGATTTCTGTCACCACACCTATAAATCATTTAATATAAGGAGATATATTTACCATAATCCTATACTTACAGCACTACAAAAATTTCATATTTGTATTTTTAGGTTAATATAGCTAATTAAAAGGAAAAAGATACTTGTTCATCTGAATTTTGAAAAACTATGTCCTAGATTCCTATAATTTGATAATGACAAGACATGGCTTCACAATGCCCTATGTACGTCTATGCGTACATAAATATGCATCTGTTGCCCACTACAAGTGTTTCATGTGCAGCACAAACTCAGCTGAAAGTATACGGATATGACTTTACATTGATTATGCACATTGCAATTCAGTCAGTAAACACTCTTTTATAATTGTGATTTGAACATATGTATTTTAACTATTTGATGAGAAAGTACCTAAAACCAAATTCATCCTTTCATGATCTGTGTATTCTTAGCTAGTTCGCTGGTTTCACTTGGTCTCCATTACTTTACAACAAATAGGCTGACAATAGAGCTAAAGCTCCCATTGATATTCATCTGGGTTTTAGGGCTGTTGAATTTGGAAGTCTCACACACACCTTTGAGTACCACTGGCTTCTATATATTTTAAGTAATTTTTAAAGAAATAGAATATAGACTGTATAGGGTATATAGGTACCTGCACTTTGAATTCTAACATTTCCTATGTCAGAGAAAAATGATTATTAGAACTTAATGTATTTATCGCTGTTCCACAGGAGAAGGGTTATTCCTTTGGGAGATAAGTCTCTTAACCTACTATAATAAGAGTTTCTTTATAAAAATTCTTAATCAATAATGACAAAAATAAGGTGAGAAGCTCCAACCTTTACTGTGACTGCATAACTTCTGGGTCTTACAAATCAATGGAGATATGTCACTATACACTGTATGTTGGTTGTAGTATATAGTATATTTTGAGAATAGCATTACATTCATCTATATGATTGCTATTGAGGTTGTTTGAAAATTGTGTTAAAAAAAAGGTGACCCCAATATGCCAGGCATGCTTTTCTAATTTTATTTTTTCATATTTTTGAGATGGAATATAATTGCATCATTTCTCTCCCATATACAATTTCTTAATTCCTTTCAAATACATGGCCTCATTTTCCTTAATTGTTACCACACCCATCCATGCACACAATAGAAAACATAATGTTCACTGGTGTTTTTCAGAGCAACTGCACAGTAGGACTGGAGTTCTGCCACTCTCAATTTCTGTGTTGTGTCAGTGTATGATGAGAATTCACCTGAAATTAGGACTCTGTGGTTTTATTCCATATTCAAATTGTTATCAGGAATTATGAGAAAGAGAGCTCTGAGCTCAGAAGAAAGGTTTATATAAAGTAAGATAATGAAATTTGAGCATTGATACTTTATTCTAACACTGATTTATGGGTATGCCTAATGTTCTACATTGAATGGGTAGTCAACATATTGTTCATAATGAGAAAGCAGGTAACCATTCGACCTTAGTAGGGTGTGTTACAATGTCATAGAATAGGCTGATAAAGTGGTGGTATGTTCTTCAATACCAGATGGTCTGGGCAGCCTAGGACATTTTTAGCACACACATCTAAAACTGAGTGATTGATACCAGTCAGCAGCTTAGCATGAAACCCTCATTCATACAAATAACAGTATGTAGACTGAGCAGGTAGTGTTTATGAACATATATGTCTAAACTTTCATAGATATGCATGAAAAGCAATTAATGAGAAAAGAGGCTTTGAATTTGAAAGGAAACAAAGAGAGGCATATCGGAAGAGAGGAAAAAGAAGGGAAAATGCCCTCCTCACCCATAACTCAGAAGTTATCTCAAACTGATAACTATTTGAAAAAGAAAATTTAGTTTTCTCCAATAGAGTCTTATTAATGCAACAAAATATTTTTAAGTGTAGGCTGCATGCCCAATAGTAAATGGTTAACAGAAAATGAATTGAAGGACATCCTTGGATGTTCCTTATATCATATGTCATGTGAGAGCTTTAAGAAAAATCATATTTTTGATTTTATTTTATTTCTCTCTTTTTTAAGCTTTCAAGTCCATATATATATATAGATAGATAGATAGACAGATAGATAGATAGATAGATAGATAGATATAGACATAGATATAGATATAATGAGTCTCAGTTTAGTTATTTTTGTGGGATTGCTGAGTATGTGAATGAGCAGACTTATGTGTCTATGTCAGTTTCTTGTTTCTTTCCTAGGGCTCTTTTACTCTGTTTGCTTTATACTATTTCATTGTAGTAGTTTGTGTTTTATCTTATATTTTGTTTTTATCCCCCAGAAGCATGCTTTTTTTTTTCTAGTGTGATAAAGGGGCAGATCCAAATGGAAAGGATGATGAAGAGGAACTGGGAGACATAGATAAAGAGAAAGCCATAATCAGGATATATTATGTAAAGAAACAAAACTATTTTAATAAAAGGAGAAAATCTTGACTGAAAAAAAACCCAGATATCTTCAGAGAGTTTTTTTGTATTCCTTGAAAATCCTGAAGATCTATTAAATAAGTAGCTGTGTGATCTACCCAGTGTTCAGAACAACCTCTATCTGACAAATGTTTCTTGGGCAATATCATGAATGCTGGGTTATATGACCCAAATAAAACTGTGGCTTGCATGGTACATTGGACATGTTAGAGTTTTCTCTTGCTTTGTATCGTACACATAAACCAGAACTTTTTGGATTGCTTTGCCAAAAAGTATTAAATTATTTCCCTCAAATTGCTGAATACTCTTTCTAAAATCTAAAGAGGTCCGTTGGGTTTAGCAGTGGATGAGTCAGTGTCTTGGTGTTATTTTAATGCCAGTGACAGAGGATGTCTTAATGGAGTACTAACAGAGTATGAGAGTGGACATCATAGCACAATTATTTTCTTTGTCATTTCAAGGAAAGTCTCATTACTAAAGATTCTTCCAGAAATCCAGCAGTCATCTTAATTATGTGCTCTGAGGACTGTTTGGAGCATTTTCTTGAATTTTCTCTAGAGTTTGAGTCCCCAGAGATATGAAGTAAACATAAAACACCTTCTCTTCCTGCTCTTCTCAACCCACAGAGCACCAAGAGAATGGTGACTGTAGCAAGTAAGTTTAATCGGATTTCTTTTACTACTGTGAAAATGTTCTTTTCCTTTCATTGTAACTGAGATACACTTTGATTTTTCTTTTCATGTAAACTATTAGTTTAGAGACAATAATATTCAGGGGAGAAGTATATACATATAAGATTTTTTTTTGCCTTGATCTTTGGCAATCAACTAACAAAGAAACATTAAACTTCTGAGTCGGCCTAGACCCCATTGATATTATTATACAAAATGACCAAATGTTACTGTTACATCTTTTTCCATAGATTTCTGTAATCTTTTGTTTCTTGAAATTAAAAAACTCATCCCAGTGGCTAGATTTATACAAATAATCAAAATAGCATGACATTTTTTATTATTCTTTGAGAAATATTTGACATTTATTATGTAATTTTGTGTCAAACAGGGGACTCTTCAGCCTCAGTTGTCCACTGATAGTCGTTATGGTACCAACAGAAAGAAATGTGAGTGTGGAGATTATCTTTGCTCTTTTGGGCTTCACAGACTACGCTGAGCTTCAGGTCCCACTTTTCCTAATCTTTCTCTTCATGTATATCATCACTGTAGTGGGAAACCTTGGGATGATAGTGCTCATCAATATTGACCCCAAGTTCCACACACCCATGTACTTCTTCCTTAGCCACCTCTCTTTTGTCGACTTCTGCTATTCAACCATCATCACACCCAAGTTGCTCGAGAACTTGGTCCTGACTGATAAAACAATCCTGTACTTCAGCTGCATGGTGCAGTACTTCCTGTCCTGTGTGGCTGTAGTGACTGAGTCTTACTTGCTAGCAGTGATGGCCTATGATCGTTTTGTAGCCATCTGTAATCCCTTGCTGTATACTGTGGCCATGTCACAGAGATTGTGCATCATGCTTGTGACTGGTTCATATATCTGGGGCACATTTGCCACCTTGATTCTCCTCTGCTATGCTCTCCAGCTAAAGTTTTCAGGATTTAGTGTGATCAACCACTTCTTCTGTGAATATACTGCCCTCATTGCTGTCTCTAGTTCTGACATACATATCCCCAGCCTGCTCCTCTTTTGTTTTGCCACATTCAATGAAGTGAGTACACTACTGATCATTCTCACTTCTTATGTGTTCATTTTCGTGACAGTATTAAAAATCAAATCTGCTAGTGGACGTCGCAAAGCCTTCTCTACCTGTGCCTCCCACCTGACTGCCATCACCATATTTCATGGAACCATACTTTCCCTGTATTGTGTACCTAACTCCAAAAACTCTCGGCAGGTGGTCAAAGTGGCATCTGTCTTTTACACAGTTGTCAACCCCATGCTAAACCCTCTTATCTACAGCCTGAGAAACAAGGACGTGAAGGAAGCTCTTCAGAAATTACTGGGTACCAAGGTTCGACTTCACTGAACCATCTTAAAGTGTTTATAACAAGTATAAAATTTCAACAATGGCTCTTTCTAGCTTCTATTGTACATATTTGCATGCATTTTATAGATTGTTATGACACAGATTGATAAATTCAACTAAGAAGATGAAGCCAAAGGTGTTTACTATTTGGAGGAAGTACAAAATATTTTGGTGCACTATATTCATTTGAAACCTATAAAAATGATAATAATTAATAAATAAATAAAATTACTAGAAATCATGGTATGTTGTATTGTATGGAAAACATAGTTTCTGAAAGAATTATGGTAACTAATGCAGAAAACTTGTCTAGTTTTTTTGTGTGAACCACAGTGAGCTTCTGGGTAGAAAGTTCACAGAAATGGTTACATTATTAATAGAGGCTTGCCATCAAACTATATTATTAAAACAAAAGGGAATATCTTTACATCATATATTCATTCTTTGTATCCTACAAAATGGTATGTATGGAGAACCTTGATCTCTAAAATCACCAACTGTTGAAAACTGGAATCAAAATAATATCTATGTATCTTTGGTAGAAAGTGACACAAACATCTAAGGAAATGATGAGGAATTGGCTGACGTGACTTAAAATAAAATAATTAATTCTAAACATTTAATATGTACTGCCTTCTGTGTAAAGAAATTATTAGACACTGAGCGTTAGAGGACACAGACATTAATTCTGTGTTTCAGAAAGGAAAATGTTTGAACCATTTTAGTATTTCTAGTTAACACTTGGATGTTATTGGGCAAAAAAGCTTCATTCCATGAGTAGTTGGTTGTCATAATATCTAGAAGCATGATTTTTAGTAATCCATCCAAAGAAAAAGTAAAAAATACACAGAAATATTGAAGACTATATTTCAATATTTATAATTAATAGTTTGTATGAATGAGTGAATAAACCTAAATATTTGGTGGTAAAATTTTTCATGAACTAAAATAAATTTGAATGATAAGGTAATGCTCCAGAAATTAATATAAATTATAATGTTTCTATTTTAAAGTATTACTTTGAAAGAAACAGTCGAATGAGGAAAAGATCTTATATAATAGTTTATTTACTTCCCAAACAAAGACTGTGTTCTAAAGTTTAACCTTTAAATTTTATGAAAAGAGAGAATGTCCTTGAAAAAAATCACAGACTAATAAAAATGAGAAAGCACTGAGAAAATGTCATTGACATAGAAAAATTGATGCAAGGTATACTTAGGTTATATGAAAACTACATTAGCTTTTTAAAAGTAGTTTTTTCTCATAATAAAATGGAATAAAAACATATCTATATTATCATTTCTTATCTAGAAGAAGAGTAGGAAACCAAAGCTTTAATGACACAGCTGTAGTTGCTTGAACACAAATGGCCCTTATAGGCCCAATTGGCCCATGTGTTTAATCCTTGGTTCCTGGTTAGTAGAACACTTTGGGAAGAATTAGGAAGTGGAGCCTTGCTGGAGGAGGTGTGTCACTGGCAGGAGGTTTTGGGGTTTCAAAAGCCTATTCTACTGCTAATCTCTCTCTCTCTCTCTCTCTTTCTCTCTCTCTCTCTTTCTCTCATCTGTCTCTCACTCTGTCCCCTGCTTGTGGCTCAGATGTGAGCTCTCAACTACTTCTCTAGCAGAGTGCTTGTATCTCTTCTGCCATGTTACCCACCATCATGCCCATGAATACTAACCTTCTAAAATTGTGATCCCCCAATAAACACGTTCTTTTATAAATTACCTTGGTTATAGCCTTTTGTCATGGCAGTAGAAACATAACTAGCACAACACCCTTAGGTACAGTGGTAAGGAAATGAACATTTTTTATGTACCCCATCAGTAAAATAAAAAGATCTAGTATTTACATGAGATTATTTGGAGGACCAGCAACATTAAGTTCATTTTGAGCTTCTTTTTTTATAATTTATTTTTTACTTCTTCAAGTTACATCTCAATCACAATCCCCAACCTACTCCCCCCTCCTGTCCCACCCTCCTGCCCTCTTCCCCCTCAACCCCTCATCCTCTTCCCTTTTTTTTAAGTTTAAGGTATATCTTTTTCCCCCCAACAGCTCCCCCTTTCAGTCTAACCAATGGTTCTTTCTCTTATAGCAATAAATACAATACAAAACAACAGAAATAAATAGGACACAATTATGAGAGTTATATGGCTTAGCATATATTCCCAATGTCCAGTCCATATGTATTTGGCCCCTGACTTTAACATTCTACTATCTAACCCTCTCCATGAGTTTAAAGTTATACATCTAACTCAGCTTTCATACTAACTTACATCACAATTTTAAAAACATCTTCTTAGTTCCAGAACACCCTCTTGATTCCTAAACAACTCAAAGTTTAACTATGAGACTCTAGCTATGTATTCTTCAAGCACCTCAGAGACCTGAGAGGGATAAATATATCAAAAATCACAATCTTAGGGATTAATCCCAAAGCCAATATAACAAATTTACAGATGAGTTTCTATAAGCATAATGTAAAACAGCAAAGCAAATAGAATTCAATAAGAAGATAATTGAATAAAATATGGGTTAATATCAGGGAGTAATGAAACAGGAAAATGTTTAAACACTAGTATTTGCATTCCCAAATGCATTTTAAAAATGTTTACTTTATCATTTTATTTTATGTGTATGAGTGTTTTGCTTACATGTGTGCTGTGTGCATTCTTGGTGCTAGAGGAAGTTGACAGAGAGTACAAATGATTGTGAACCACTGTGATTAAATACATTTATAAGTAAGTAATTATAGGTCAGGGTTTTCAGAATATAAGAAAAGAGTTAGGTCTCAAACTTAGAGGACTTAAGCACAAATAGTTTTTTTAATTAATTTATTTATTCATTTAACATCCCATTCACCACCTTCTCCATCCTCTCCTCCCAATCCCACCCTCTGTCCCCTTCCCCCTTTCCCTTCTTCTCAGAGAAATGACCCCTACCACCAACCAGCCCCACTACTTCATGTTGCATTGGAATTAACATCACTCTTTTCCACTGAAGGCAGCAAGTGCAGCCCAGCTAAGGTAAAGGTATACAACTATAGGAAGCAGAGTAAATGTCAAGGATAGCCCTTGCTCCAATTTGTAGGGAGTCCACATAAAGACCAAACTCTGCCTCAGCTCCATCAGTGTAGATGGCCTGGGTTTAGTCCAGCATACTCTTTGGTTGATAATTCAGTCTCTGTGAGCCCCTAGGGGCCTGGGTTAGATGCCTCTGTTGTTCTTGTTGTGTAGTTCTTGTTCCCTTCTGATGCCTCTGTCCTTCTCTCACCTCTTCCTCAAGACTCTTAGGTCTATGTCCAATGTTTGGCTGTGGGTCTCAGCATCTTTTTCAGTCCTTTGCTGGGTGGAGCATCTCAGAGGACCATCATGCTTTGCTCTGTCTGCCAGCATGGAGGAGCATTATCAATAGTATCAGGTGTTGGCTGTCTCCTATAAGTTGAGTATCAAGTTGGCCCAGTACTTAGCTGGCCATTCCCTCAAATCTCTTCTCCATGCTTATCCCTGTATTTCTTGTAGGCATGGTAGATTTTAGGTCAAGGGTTTTATGGGTGAGTTGGGGACCATCCCTCCACTGTCAGTCTTTCCTGGCTTTAGGAGATGGCCAATGTAGTCATCATATCCCCTGCTGCTAAGGTTCTCAGCTAGAGTTGCCCATATATCCTCACAGGAGCCTACCCTGTCACAGGTCTCCAGTTTTTCCCAGAGATCCCACCCCCTTCTCTCTCTCAGCCCTACCACCTTCTACCCCTGCTTTCCTGATCCCACCCTTGTCCCCCGCGCCACCCCCTATCCCACCCAGTGCCCTCTCTTCATCTATTTCCAATGTCCACATTTTTCCCTTTATGTGTGAGATTCAAGCATCCTCCCTTGGGCCCTCCTTGTTGCTTAGCTTGTGTGGGTCTGTGGATTATAGCATGGTTAACCTGTGATGTATGGCTAATATCCACTTATAAGTGAATACATACCATCTGTGCTTTTCTGGGCCTGGCTTACCTCACTCTCAGGATGATCTTTACTAGTTCCATCCATTTGCCTGCAAATTTCATGATTTCCATGGTTTTAGTAGCTGGGTAGTATTCCATTGTGTAAAAGTACCAAATTTTCTTTACCCATTCTTCAGTTGAGGGGCATCTAGGTTGTTTCCAGGTTCTGGCTATTATTAATAAAGTAGCTTCAAACATGTTGAGCAAATGTTGTTCTGTATGATGGAACATCTTTAGGCTATATGCCCAGGCATGGTATAGCTGGGTCCTGAGGTAGAACTATGATTTTCTTTGAAACTGCCAGATTTATTTCCAAAGTGGTTGTACAAGTTTGCACCCCCATCAGCAGCAGAGTGTTCCCCTTGCTCCACATCCTCACTAACATGTGCTGTCACTTTTACCTTTTGATCTTAGTCATTTTCATAGATATGAGATGGGTTGCCATTTTGTTCTATTGCCAGTGTCCTTGGTCTTACAGAAAATTTTTGGTTTCATATGGTCCCATTTATTAATTGTTGATCTTAGCACATGAGCTATTAGTGTTCAGTTAAGGAAGTTGTCTCCTGTGGGTTCAAGGCTACTTCCCACTTTGTCTTCTATTAAATTTAGTGTATCTGATTTTATGTTGAGGTCCTTGATCCACTTATACTTGAGTTTTGTGAAGGGTGATTAATATGGGTCTATTTGGATTCTTCTGTGTAGATTCATCCAGTTAGTCCAGAAGGAATATGGAGCTGGATGGCAGTGGAGCACTCCTTTAATTCCAGCACTCAGGAAGCAGAAGCAGATGGACCTGGATCTCTGAGTTTGAGTCTACAGCATAAGTTCCAGGATAGTCATTGAGTTCCAGGACAGCCAGGACTACATGAAGAAACCCTGTCATGTAAAAAAAAAAAAAAAGCGAGGGGGCGGGGGGAAGAAAAAAAAGAATAAGAAAAAGAAAAAAAGAAAAGAAGAAGGAATATGTAGGAATCTAGAGTTTCTTTGGTTAATAACTCAATTATAGAGGGATGGTGTTCGTATCTAACCTGTTTAATGATCTTGTGAGCTGGATACAGATGGGCATTCAGCAGGCAGTCACACAAAGCAAGACCAGGTGGCAGCAACTGTAAAAAAGTATAACTGAAGAGGGAATAACTAAATCCTCCCTCACAACTTAACCTGGTGACCTGAATTAGCAGCCAACTCCATCACAAACTTCACTCTTAATCTGAGGTGGCAGCATTGCAGAGAAAGCAAGCCATGGCACTAGCAGCATGAACCAAGTGCTTGTTAGCAGGCATGTTCATGACAGGCACCCAGGAGAGGCTTGGAGGCACCCCAAAAGTAGCAAGATATTGGCTGGTTCCTGATAGAGGTTAATGAGACAAGACCAAAAACGTCAATTATCTCTATGTAGGAGGAGAGAGGCTCTTTTCTTCCATGTGGTCCACGGGTGACAGCAGGTATTTGACATATGGTGCTTATAATTTTATGGATTGATGGTTAACGGGATGCTGAATGGAGAGTCTGTGAGATGTGATTAGTTACACTATGACTAACCTGGAAGTTAAGATGGTTGTCATTTGTACTCAGCAAAGGCAGCAGTACACTAAATACCTGGGAGTTAGTGAAATGTATTTCTAAAAGAAAAATTTAAGAATCTGTTCAGAGGTTGTAGAGACAGCTTGGAATTAAGAAAATTTGCTGGTCTTGCAAGGGACAAGAGGTCCGAGACCAAGAACCCATAGGGCAGTTACATGTTCTGATAGAACATGGGGTTGCAACTGTCTGTAACTCAAATTCCAGAGGATCCAGCAGCCCTCTTCTGGCTTCTGTGGACACCAAGCATGCACGTAGTACACATACATGCAGGCAGAAACTCATGCACATAATATAAAAATAAATTAAAAACATTTTAAATGTATTTTATTTTGTACGTATACGTGTTTTGCCTAATGTATGTGGTGTATTATACTACTTCCAGAAGACAGCATCATATTCCCTGGAGTTGGAATTATGAATGATTCTGAGCCACCATGTGGGTGTTGGGAATTGAAGTCAGGTCGTCTAGAAGAGCAGCCAGTGCTCTTAACCACTGAGTCAACAAACTCTCACCTTGTCTCAGATAACTGTTGCAGCCACAGCAGCCAATCAGTCTATTCAGGGAGCCTGCAGCAGGGGTGCAGAGCAGCACTAGCCACTCCTTCTGTCTGAGACTGTAGTAATCGCAAGAGAGGGTAAAACCAGGAGCATACAGTATTTAATCACATTTAAATAAGCCTCTTTCTTTTGATTAATGTTAGGAGCTATAGGAAACAGATTCAAATTCAGCCTTTAGTAGACATCACTAAGAGAATAGCAGTGACTGACTCCAAAGACGGCACAGCCCACCCAACTATAGCCTGCAGGCATTCCCTGGTTCCAGACACTTCCTTGCATGCCCAAGGATATCCAGGCAAGATCTCCACTGCACAGCATGTCCAGAAATCTCTGTCTACCTCTCACAGCCTTTATGTGTCTTTGAGATTGTCCTGTTATTACAAGTTTTTCCAAAATCACACATTCCAAGTCATAAACACACAGGTGAAATAAACTATCTTATTAACAATATAGAAGTTATATTGAACATATAGAAGTTCCTCTGAGTAATCATAGACAACTGCAAAAGCTGTCCGAAGACTGCTCAGAGGTAAACTGCATGTTGGGTTACAGCATCTCTTCACAATTGCCTCAATCTACCTTTAAAATCATGGCTCATAGGATTTCCTGCTTTTCATATCCACGGTCTTCTAATTGTTCTCAACCAATATTCAATGTGAAACGTCACTCATCTTCTCTGACTTTCAAAGTTATTTTGTGGAGGGATGATGTTCGTGTACATATGTACATATGTGTGCAACTCAGTATGTGCATATGTATACAAATGTAAAGACAAGAGTTCAACATTGTGTGTCTTCTTCATTCTGTACTCCTCTCCTTACTTTTTTGAGATAAGGTCTCTCACTGAAACCTGGACTTCTCTGATTAGGCTAGGCTAACCCAAGGACACACTGTCCCCTCCACAGTGCTGGAGTTACTGGCATAAGCTACCACACCAAACTTTTTATGTAGGTGCTGAGAATCTAAACTTAATTCTTCATGCTTGCATTGCAAAATCTTCACCAAGCCATCTCCACAGCCCACATCATTTCTAAACCATGATCCTCTCTAATCCTACTCTTCGCCTTAGCCTTGAGACAGTTAATTTTAGGGGTCTTTTATGAGGACACACTTACAGCTCATTTGCTCTCCACTGAGGAGGAATCTGATTGCCTTCAGTACCCTTAAGATTGATTAGGAATGCATTTTATAGGCAACAAAGAGAAAAAAACAAGCAAGATTAACTTAAATAAATACCTTTTTCACATGCTTATGGGTGAAATCAAGTCAGCAAACCCCAGAAGGTCACAGGCCTTTCTACCCTTCCTTGCCCCTTTCCACCACCCTTCATGTTCATAAAGTTCAACTCTCCAATATTCTACAGAGAAATTAAAGTCAGAAGCCATTGTCTTCATGGAGACTAGTGTTCCACATGAGCCATGAGTTGAGTTTTTAAGATTTCTATCTTCAACATTTCTGCAGAAAAATTATAACAGACAAAGAACTGCTTTTCCAGATACAGAAGGCCTTTACAATGCCAAACAGACAGGAACAAAAATGAACTTGCCCTCACTATGTTATCAACTCACCAAATACTCAGAACAAATATAGAGATATAGATATAGACATAGATATATAGCAGTAGAAAGAGTAACTATAGTATGTAGAAAATTAGGCCTATCAGAGCAGCAGAAGGTTTCTCACAGAAACTTTAAAATCCAGGAGAGAGGGCTTTGAATAATATATTTCAAGTTTTCAAAAGACAACTATCAACCTAGGCTACTCTGCCCACCAAAGCTATCAGTGCAAACTTATGGAGAAAGGAGGTTTCTATGAGATGATGAGTTCATAGCCACTAGGCCAGCTCTACAAAAGATACTTAAGGAAATCTTCAGACTGAAGTGAAAGACAAAAACATCCTGAGACCAGAGGGAAATGAAACACTCCAGTAATGTTTAGGCAAGAAAGGAACAGGAAACACTAAATACTACACAATGGACAACATGACAGGACATAACACACACTGTTCAGTAACTCCAAAGACGAAGGCTCTCAATTTCTCACCCCAAAGGCATAGACTAGCATCATGAAACAGGGACATCATGGGCCAGGACCCATCTATTTTCTGTTTCTATGAAACAATTCATCATAACTACTTTAGGGTAAAAACATAGAAAAAACAATTCCAAGCATATAGAGATAGAGAACAGGCAGGAGCTGCTATTTTCCCATCTGACAAAAGGACTTTAAAGCACACCAGTGAAGAAGAAATGAAGGTAACTCACACTGCTTAAGGGAGCAATCCACCAAGAGAATAGAGGATATTACCATTTTAAAATACAAACTCATGGAGCCTTGCACACTCAATTTCACAAAGCAAACACTGCTAACAGAAAAGGTTACACATTAACCCCAGTGAAATAAAAGTGGCAGATTTTAATACGACAGAATCGTCAATGGACAAACCATTCAGGCATAAAATAAGCAAACATCTGAGTCAATGACATCTCAGATCAAATGAACCGAACAGACACAGGACATCCATGCAACCCTACAGAAAGCATATGCTTCCCAGAAGTTCATGACTTTCTCTAAAACAGAACATACATTGAAGTGCTAAGTGAATCTTATCAAACAGCAAAAGTGAAATAACTCTGTGTGTTCTATCTGATCACAATGGAATAAATCTGCAAATCAATAGTACAAGAAAGTCCAGAACATTCACAAAGTTGTGAAAATTCATAACACACTATTGAATGGTGCATGGGTAATGAAGAAAACAAGAAGTGACTAAGAAAGTCCTAGAGATTAACAAGAGGAACACAATCCAAACCTATGGGTACAACAAACTTATACCTCTGTGGGATCCAAAATTTACTTGACCAAACTTTAGCCAGGTTCCAAAAGCCTGGTAACTTGGGTAGACCCTGAATTCTGGGGCAACTTGTTCCAGGAACTGCAAGTTGAAAAGAACAATGCTGAGAAAGGCCACAGAATGTACTACTCAACTCCCAGGGGTTTAGAAGCTCCCAAACTGCCACCAGGAGCCAAGTTCCTTATCCCTGCTACTGGGTTAGCCAGCACCAAACAATTTAAAAGATAAATATGTTAACCAATAAAAGCTCACCAAATGTATTGCTGTTGATTTTGCCTTGCCAAAACCTGCAAAATCTGAAATGAGATTCTGCTCAGGGGTTTGCCTCCCTCCCCTTGCATGGGGACCCTGTGAGTGCCAACCCCAGTGTGCTGGTAAATAAACCTCTTGCTTTTTTTTTAATGTTTATTTATTACTTCAGGTTACATCTCCATCACAGTGCCCTCCATCCACCCCTCCCAGTGCCGTTCTCCCACCCTCTACCCCCATCTCTTCCATCCCACTCCTCTGGAGTGGAGTGTCCCTACATAACAGTCCCTGCCCTAGTTCAGCATTCATATGAGGGCCAAGAGCCTCCTCATACACTGGAGGCCTACAAGGCAGCACCACTAGGGCAAAGTGTCTCAAGATGGCTCAGCCATTAAAGGCTAGGCTCACAACCAAAGTCTTCTTGCTTTTGCATCATCTCAAGTCCTGGTATTTCCTTGGTCACCCCAAATTGAGTAGTCCATTTCTTGGGTTCAACACCTCCAAGTATCTGCAGTAAGAAATCAGACCTGAGTAAATAACTTGGTGGCACACACACTACAGAGAGTTGGACAAACAAGAACAGAAAAAACACAAAGTCAGTAGATGGAAAGAAATAGTTAAGATTTTAAAAGAAATTAACAAAATAGAGACAAGCAAAGTCAAAAGCAAAAACCAACAAAAAAGATTTGGTTCTTTGAAAAGATCAACAAAATTAACAAACCCTTACCCACTGAAGTCCTAAATTATAAAATTATAGGTGAAAGAGCTATTAGGACAGATACTAAAGAAATTTAGAAAATAGACAAAATATACCTTAAAAACTTTTAATTTAATTTAAAATTTTAATTTAACTAAAAATTTTAATTTCCACTACAATTGAAAAAAAAAACTAAAAGAAATTAAGTTTAGATGCATAAGATATATGAAAATTAAGCCAAGATGAGATGAGTAATTTAAACAAATCTATAGCAAAAAACAGGATTGATGTAGTAGTAAACAAAACAAAAACCCACCTGATTAAAATAAAGGTACAGGCCCAGATGGATTCATTGCTGGATTCTACCATACTTTAAAAAAGAACTAACATGGATGAACTGGGGGAATAAGATATATGAAGGCCTACCTCATCTGAGGAGAAGGAGAATACCGAGAAGGGGAATGATGAAGGAGGGAGGGAGGGAGGAAGCTATGTTTTAAAGGTAACTTGAAAAAACAAATTAATTTTTTTAAAGGGCAACTAAGTCTAAAAAATATAACAAAAATAAAATATAAAATTTTCAAATGATAAGTTACCAAAGGCATACTTGCCTTACTGGCATGAAAGGAAAAATGGTCATAATTCCAGGTTAAAATGTTATACTGCAGGGTACCATGTAGCTCGCACTCTTGGATATCAGTTTATAAGTTGTTTCCTATATATAAAGAATATTTTTGATGTTTGGCATTAAAAAGGCAGTTAAGAGGTTCAAAATGTTGTAAAGAAATTAAGGGTTACTACAGTTCAACCTGGTTTTCTAAACCTCTAAGAGCTGAAGTAACTTGGAGCTAAGGTAAAATATTTGAGAAGGGCAGTGTTAGCCCATGCCTTTAACTCCAGGAGAGACAGGAGGATCACTATAGAGTTAGTTGTCTTTTAAATTCTAGAGTTACAATGAACAGGGTGGTGATGATGTACAGCCTTAATCCCATCACTTGAGAGGCATATACCCTTAATCCTAATGCACTGGAGACAGAAACATGCAGATCTCTGAGTACAAGGCCATCCTTCCTGACACAGAGCAAGCTCCAAATAGAGAAAAACTTATATCCAGGGGTAGTGGTGCACACCTTTAATCCCAAAAATTTGGAGACACATGCTTTTGATCTCAATGCTTGATGGCATAGGCAGGCACATAGGATTTGCAATGATTTAAGTTTAAAAGCAACTTGCAAAAGACATTATGAAATTCAAAGTGAATTGTCTTTTGTGATCTCAAAATATATACACTTAATGGTATGTTTCGTTCCAAAATATCAAAAGAATTTTTTTTTAAATCTCAATTGAAAGATAATACCTTTTATATTGTCAAAAAAAAAAAAAACAATTTGCAGGAGATCCAAGATGGTGGCGGCCTGCACAGATGCATTTTGAACTCAGGGAAAACAGCCATAAAACCACAGAGTTACAAGACTCTGATCAACAAACTGGGTGACTCGATCCCCTTGGGTTTCACCCAGCTACCCAGGGACCATTAAAGTCCCTGGGCAGGACTCTTCTCCCCCCTCTCAGACACTCCGAAAAACAGACCAGCAGGATCTGCTCAGAAGCCTCGGAACCCGGGAATCGGGAATCATCACCAGCAGAGGGTCAGGGTAAGAGTGACTCCAATACCCAGCGGGCAGCTCTGAACCCCCAGACAAGGTTACTCACCAGCCTCCTGGGCTCTCAGATCCCACGCAGGCTCTTCGGTTATTTAGCGAAGGGCTGGCAGAGCTGGAGGCTCTCTGGGTGGTCCCACAGCTATCTGAGTGGCTGCGGCACAGAGGGCAGCGAGCTCACACAGGCATTTTGGAAAACACAGGCATTTTGGAAAGCGCAGGCATATTTGTGCTTCCCCAGAGGGGCGTTGGACATACATACAGGCCCCTCTATTGGATTTACAGTCATTGGGAAAAAACACTACAGTGGGACTGAGCAGCAGGATACAGTTCCAGCAGCAGGTTACACAGCAGCTTAACTGCTGTGTACAGGAACTTGGAAGACAGTGGCCCCATTTGACGGTATCCAAAGCCAGCTCCATACACACATAGGTGGAGCTGTGAGGGTGGCAGAAAGGGAGGCCGGGTTGGAAGGTGGATTTGTCCTTCACAGGGTCCAAGCCCTGGGCAAATTGTGGGGCTATTACTATTAGACTCTTTTGCTAGTGCTGGCCCTTCTGGCGGGAAACCAGAGCTTAAGCATATATAGCTCCACCCCTGGATCAGTGAGGTTTCGACCTGGGAGACACTGCTGAGTGACTCACCTTAAGGGTGTGGAGTCTGGTCCTTTCAAGACTCAACCCCCAAACTTGGGACCTCCAGAGTCCACAGAATCTGTGCCTGAACACCCAGAACCATACCACCAGAGCCACTGCAGGCTGAACACTCAGTGTGCAACATAGAGAGCCCTGACTTGTGAGCAGTGAAACAATCCAGGGCCATTCCTCATTGCCTGGGAATAGGCTGCACCAGCTCACAGTGCTTCTGGCTATTAGATGCACATTGACCCTGAGAACCCCCTGTGAGTAGCCAGGGAGGACCACAAATACAGTCTGACACGTAAGCTGCAGGGGAGCTACAACCCCATCCAACAGCCTGAGGCTACCAACCTGCACTGTCATCTATACAAAGACCAGTTGGATCCCAGGAACCCACAGGAACACATCCCCATCACAACCCCTCACCTGTGTCCCCAATTGAGTCAAAACAGGAAGGGGTGAATTCTTGGAGAAACACTAAGAACCTCCACACAAGTAGAAAGCAACAGATCACCAAGCAATATGACTGCTACACCAAAGTGCCCCCTTTAGCTCCAAGCCCAGAAGACAACAAGAACAAACAGCTAAGAACAACCAAATGGCAAAAGGACAGCAAAAAAGCAGAATCAAAAAAAAGCCAGGTAATTATGAGCCCAACAGAATGCAATGACGCTAGTACAGCAAGCCCTGACCACTTCACCACAGCTGAAACACATGAAAACGACAACAACTCTACAGTCTGGAAAGTGATAGAGTCCTTTCAAGAAGAATTTAAAGCTATGAAGGAGTTCAAAGAGTCCACAATTTTATAAGCGAAAGCAACATATAATACCACTAGAGAGCTCCAAGCCAAAGTGGCTCAAATTGAACAGGAAAGAGACAGGGCAATCAAGATTTAAAAGAGATGAAATATTTCCAGGCAAAGACAAGCAAATTGGAGCAGGAAATATACAAAACAAATAAAATCTTTCAAGTTGTGACTGGAAATGAAAGCAATAAAGAAAAAATAGTCAGAGTTAAGAGTGGAAATGGAGAATCAAGGAAAGACATCAGGAACTACAGACATGAGCATCAAAAACAGGATACAAGAGATGGAAGACAGAATCTCAGATGTGAAAGGTTCGGTTGAAGAAATAAGTACAACATCCAAAGCTAAAAAAGTCCTCACCCATAACAACCAAGAAATCAAGGATTCAATGAAAAGTCAGAACCTGGCAATTATAGGCATAGAGCAAAGAGAAGACTCCTGACTCCAAATGTACAGAAAAAAAGAAAGAATATTAAAAGCCATAAGAGAAAAAGGCCAAGTCACATACAATGGCAGACCCATCAGAATTACATCTGACTTCTCCTCAGAAACTATAAAAGCTAGAAGTGCCTGGACAGATGTCCTACAAGCCCTGAGAGATCATAGGTGCCCAGCCAGACTACTATACCCAGCAAAATTCTCTATCAACATAGATGGAGAAAACAAGATATTCCATGACAAAATAAAATTTAAACAACATCTACCCACAAATCCAGCCCTACAAAAGATTCTAGAAGGAAAATTCCCACCCAGAGAAAATAGCTACACCCAAGAAAACAGAGGAAACAGAAAACTCCATGGCAACTAAACCAAAAGAAACACAGGACCACCACCTATACCAAAATAATGGGAAATAACAACCTCTGGTCACTAATATCCATAAACATCAATGGATTCAACTCCCCAATAAAAAGACACAGGCTTGCAGATTGGATCCATAAAAAAGACCCATCATTTTGCTGCTTACAAGAAACACATCTTACTAACAAAATTGTCACTGGGCAAGCTTGTCACTGGGCAAGAAAGATCCTTGCTTCAACTGTAGAGAGAATGCTTTCCAAAAAGGACAAAACTTGGAAGCAGGTAAGTCAACAGCCTAGCTCTGCCAAGACAGTGTAGGCAAGTCCTTCATAATTCCTGCTTTACAATTGATGTCTGTCAGAAATACTGGGCCAAAAGGCTGAAGATAGATGCTCTAATGTATTGAGAGAAATTGGGGACTGTTTAGGCAGCCAGTTAGTTATCTGTCATTTCTTAGTTTTGGAAGCTGCTGTCTGTACTTCCAGTTTATTCAGATATATTTATCCTTCTCAGGTCTCTGATATGGTTGAAGACTAGATAGTTACAGTCTCACACTTAAATTCTAAGTTGTTTAGGAATTAAAAGGCTCTTCTATGTCTAAGAAGATGTCTTTAAGTGGGTAATGCAAGTTAGAATGGAAACTGAATTAGGTTCAGAACTTTAAATTCATCGAGATAGATAATAGAATATTAATATCAGTTGCCAAGTACATTAGGAATGTATGTTATATCTTATAATTTTCATAATTGTGGTCTAATTTTTCTTATTGTATTGTGTTGTATTTATTATTATAAGAAAAAGAGCCTTTTACTGGACTAAAAAGGGGAGCTGTTTAGGGGAAGATACACCTTAAATTTAAAAAAAAAAAGTAGATAGGAAGGTGAAAGAGAAGTGGGTAGGAGGCAAGAGGGGTAAGAGGGAGGGGACTATGATTGATATATAACTTGAAGAAATAAATGTTAAAAAAACCAACAATAATAATTAAGCTCAAGGGCTGGAGTTAGTAATATACACAAGTCCCTAAGTTTGATCCCAGCTTCACACATGAATACACACACAAAGTGTGTGTAAGGTGGACCCTTAAACCTTATCCATACTCTCACCAAAAAAAACCTCAGAATGTTGGACCAAGTATCTGAGCACATGCAGCACTACCACATACAAGAGAGTAAAATGACAGACCTGAACTTTACCATGTCTCTAAGCTGCTAGGTGGCTGGGTGTAGTACAAACAAGCATTAATGACTTGATGTCATAGCCCATTGAAAGGTTTAAGATTTCTGAGTAAGAGCTCACCTGCATGTGTGTATGTGGAGCACATTCACCACTGGTGCCCAAAATGGCCAGAAAAGCATGTCAGGTGATCTGGAACCAGAGCTACAGATGGCCGTTAGCCACCATGGGGGTGCTAGGAACCAAATCTGGATCTTCTTCCAAGATCAGCAAGTGCTCTTTGCCATGCAACATCTCTCCAGCCCTGGGAAATTGTTTTATCTCAGCTTCCATTACCTGCTCTGTGAATAGATATCTCTTTCCTCAGAGCGGATGAGTTTACACAAAGTATTCTTCACAAATTCTTACACAGTACCTGTTATACACTTCACTCCACACCAACAAGACTATTAAATGTTCCTCTGAAGTTTGCAATGAGCTAATTGTCAAATAAAAGTTTCCTGTGGGGCAATCATGACACAAGTCTTTAATCCCAGGACTTGGGAGGCAGAGGCAGGTGGGTCTCTGTGAGTTGGAGGCTATCCTTGTCTACACACCTAGTTCCAAGACGGTCAGAGATTCACAGAGAAACCCTGTCTCAAAAAACAAAGCAAAGCAAAATGTATCTTTTGTCTTTAAGAAAATGCTTATCCTTAAACTTTCTCACAAAATAAAGCACAAACTTTTAAAGGGATAATCCCAGCACTTGGAAAGTGGAAGCAAGGTAGGAATTCAAGGTCATTTTTGGCTACATAGCAACTTCAAGGTCAAACTTGCTTACATTAAAAGAGTGTATCTCAAAAAACTAAATACCTGTAAGTATGGGAAATATGAAAGCATAAATTAAAGGCCCAAGGAGTGCTTGCTTAATGCACACACAAGGCCTTGTGCTCAGTCCTCAGCATGATTTGTGGTAGCAGGGGATACAAATGAGCAACTATTTAAAACGATATAATAAAAAAATGAACAAAAAAATTAACACTTCTGAGAGTGGCTATGGTGAGAAAAATAAGGGGATGGGTGTAAGGGGTAGTAGAGTAAAGCTCCAGTGAGTGTGACATTCGGGTGTGGGGGACAGGTGAAAAAACAAACACAAACATTAACCCTGCATGGCAAGAACACATGGGAATTCTTTAAATCATTCACCTTTTCTGTATGGTTGAACTACCTCACAATGTTTTAAATAATGAGTCCAAAGAAGCAGAAATGTACTTGTAATACATTTATTTTTATACATTTTTAAATTGCAAGTTTCAGAATATATAAGTATTTCTTGTATACAAAAATAAGCATGTCTTTGGTACAGAAATCACACCATATGTGCTGTATGATCTTAAAAACAAAAATCACTAACCATGACAATGCCAAAACCAGTCTTTGCCCACCCATTTGTCCCGATCACAGCTCTCCTGTGAGATTTTGGAATAGAGTTCTGTTCGCATCAATATATCTACACAGATATCACATCAAAGCCACTTAAATGGCCTCTGTATCAAGGTAGCACATGGCTTGATGATAGATGGCACAAATTAAATACATACAGTATAGGTAAAGCAGACCTTAACACTAAGGTCAACTGATAGAAAACCCATTGAAACAGTTAGATGGGACTCACTGGCAACAAACTAACTTTAGCATTATGTAAATAACTTGCAAAGCTCCATTAAGTAATACCTAACATACAGCCATAAATTTGATAAGGTATTTCAAAGACAGCAATCAGACATATAGAACACCAACAAAAGAGAAATATTATCTATGAAAGCAGTTAACTACAAAATAGATAGATAAAAGCATGTAATCTATAAATGTTTTCATTTTATGAAGTAAAAACTTTTAAGAAATGGAATCATAGAATGGGAAAAATATATTTTAAAAGTCATTATCAAATTTCAAAACCCTCTACTGGGTACAGTGCTGCACACCAGTAGTCCTGGCACTCAAGACACTAAGATAGAAGCCTAGGCTTCGCAGGAATACTGTCTCAAGACAGGAAAAAAATGAAATTTCCATAAAAAATGGAATATTTGCCTTCAAATCAATGGAGTTTAGATTCATATATTTTTTTAGAGAAATAGTCTTAATCCTCAAAAATAGCAAGCAAAAGTAGTTTTTAATTATACTCAAGCCTTATTCACAGACAGTGAATGTTGTGTGACATGGCTTTGGGTGCTGGGATAAGGAAGTCTCACTTTTCTTATAATGATACTACTAGTGATATATTTTGCAGCACTCTCAGAGTATGATTGTATGTTTACTTTTAAAAATACTTTTTATATACAGATTTGATTAATTAAGGGATATTTTCCTCCATGTGTCCTACTAAATATAGTGTAAGGCCCATGGTGAACCAGTCATAAATGGTAATATTTGTCAGGAGCCTAATGCTCATGAGGCTCTTTCCTTTGTGTCCATCTCTTATTCTGAGGCCCTTCACAATTAGTGTTCAAACACTGTCAGAAGTTTTCTAAAGAAGGGGTTCATAAGCATGTAAACTTCCTGAAAAGCTATCCAGCATTTTGCAAAGTCTATGCTGAAGATGCATCCCAGTCTTTTTATTATTACAGACATGGCATGAAGATTCCTTCATTGATAGTTGCCACTCTCCTTGTTTGGCCAGACTTCACACAGAGTCATATAAAGGTGATTCTATTATTTCTAGTAAGAAAAGTACAAACTGGTTGACTCAGTCCAAACAATTTTAGAAGTTAATGAAGTTAGATAGTTGATAGAAAACATAAAGCTGTGTGTAGTAAATCGTCTTCCCAAACATTGTATATCTCATTAGGAGACAGGCCTGAGACAGATTTATGACCTCAGATAAGCTTTCACTCTAGAGATGATAAGACCAAACTCCAGGTGTGCCATAAAATCAATTAAGGACCCTATACTTCCCATGAACTCAAGAGATAATAAGGCTACCAAGGAATGTCTAAATTTAGTACAAATCTTAATGACAATATACACAACCTGTTTCATTATAATTCCTTATTCCTTGTCAACTTGGGCAAAATATACCATCATTTTAAACTTAACTTGTGTATGAAAAAGCAATGTTTGACTGAGTATCTAAATATGTGATTGATAAGTGCCCTCCTATTGCGTTGGTTTTTTTCTGTCCTTGTGTCCTTTAAATGCCTTTTAAGCATGAGGTAATTCTGTGATGTAGAGAACCCTCCTTTCAGGCTATAAAAAGAGTAGTCACCACAATAAACTTGTCCTTGCATTCTATCTTTGTCCATTTCTTCCTTCTCATGTGAGTGTGTATGTAAGAGCCCTTCCTTCCTCATCCCCTTCTTATTATTTTCATATAACTCATTGATCAGGTAAAATATCAGGGCTCCACCATCAACTTCTGAGATAAACTGTTCAAAAGGTACTTTAGTCTGCTGAACACTCAGTAGGTGGCCTGCCGGCTTGTAGGCCAAAACAAAGGGCTGTTTTTACCACCTCCTAGGTTTGCAGCCCCAACCAAAGGAAAAAAAAAAAAGTAGTTTATTTTAACTTTGGTAGTCAGAAAGAAGCAAAGGGCTTGCTCTGAGCTACAGAAGCGAAAAGCGCTCTCTCTCTCTCTCTCTCTCTCTCTCTCTCTCTCTCTCTCTCTCATAGCTAGCTACCTTTAAAAATGCCTGCAAGGGTTATCAGCTCTTGTAGTCAGGGCCACCAGACCCTCGGAGCAGGCCAGAACTGGAAGATTGCTGATGCTCTCCAATCTTATGTCCCTGTGTTTGTGGCAAGGATAGTCGTTGACAAATATTAATGTAATAAATGAGTAAATACATGAGTACTTATGTGTCATTGCTCAACTCACTTAGCTGAATTTCTCTTTTAGAAAACAATGTTTGACAACATTTCAGTTTCCAATTATTGATCATACTCTTGCAGTCATATCTAATTATGATGCTACTCATTTAAATAGAAAAATCAGATACTGTCAATGAAAGTATTTCTCTATTAATTCCTTACCAATAGTTTATTATATGGCTGGTTCTAACAAGTTTGAAAAAAAGTTTGCTCAATGAAAAATCATGTTAAAGTTACATTTTAAAATATTCTTACATGATTCTAAAGGGAATAATTGTGATGTTGGCTTACATTTCCAAGTAGTTTCAACATGGTATACTTCATTCTTAAAACCTCAGGAGTTGACAATAGAAAGAAAATCAGCAGTGTACAGAAATTTTGTTTATTTTTGAGTATATGTTTTTAATTTCTCTTTTAATTGGCATAGGATATATTGACATTAAAAATGCCACCTCATGAGAAAGCATCCCAAATTGATTTTGGTGCATTATCCTCTCTCTGAATAATTGGTGAAATCCATTCTTTTCCAGTAACATGGAAAATTGTATTCAATATTCAATAAATATCCAATATATAGTAACTCATGCAGTAACTTTGAAGATATTGGGAAACTAAACAATGAAATATCCACATTTTATTCTTTCAAGGAGAAATAAACTATAAAATAAATACAATAAAAACAAATTTAAAACCTACATTTCAACAACGGTTATCAATATGCACACTATGTGGAGTAATCCCTCAAATTTTAGATAGAGTTCATAGAAATTGGGCTGGATTCTGAGTAGAGAAGATTGAAAGACCATACCAAAAAAGTGCTCATTTTGTTAAGAAACCAAAAGGCATAAGATTAGCTTGATGGTTGAGTAGAGTATAAAGAAAACAGGCACTAAATCTTTTATTTATTTTGAGTTTACATTTTATAAAGTAATTTTTCATCTTTAATAAACCATGGTGACTTGGGAGCAGAATATTAGTATAAACCAGACACAGTCAATGTACTGTAGAAAGAGAGCATCATGCCTAGCAAAAAGATTAAGTTACTGTGTAATAATGTTGATTTCTACCATATATTATATGTCATAATAGGAGAAGTCTAAGGAAGTCATTCTTCATGTAATAAAATGAGCTATCTACTAACATATACTATACATACATATATAAATTATATACCTATATTCATATTATACTACATTTATTAACCATCCTCCGTGATGATCTAATTTTCTTCTACAATTGCATTAAATTGAAGTGATTAATTTTAATTGTTTATTTATTTTATGATCTCAAGAGAATATAGCAATATGTAGTCCCCAAGGTTCCTGCCTCCAAGGTTGGAACAATAAAATAAGAATCTACCTGCCACTCCCCACAAGGAAAGGCCTTGCCTGTCCTTAGAAACTTGCATTCAAATTTTGTAGATGTTAATGTCAATGGAAATTCAGCACTTATGACTAAGACATTCTTTAAAATTTTTGTGAATGAGCCAGTGTCACAGGGTGCACTCTTTCTGTGAAGCTTTGTTTTAGGGACCTGGGCTGAGGTAAGTACCTTAAGAGTCCACTGAAAGCTGATGGGTAGGAAAAAGGAGAGCTCTGAGAATATAAAGTTCTCATTTTTATAAGACTTTAAAGGACAATTCAAGGACAAGTTCTCAGATATTTATGTAAGGAAAATAAATATTATTAAGATTATAAAGCATGAAATTAACATTGCATAGAATAGTGTATTTATCTTTTTGAAAGGATGGAAATATTTACCAGATGTTTAATAAAATTAAATAATAACAGAGGTACAAGAGTGATTACATAAATAAACAAAAAATGTGAGTTCCTTTGAAAAATTAAGTAAAACATTAAGTTCATATGATAAATCAGTAATTGTTTGTGAATTTCATATATTACATTTTGGTCATATTTACAACTCTCTAGGTCTTCCTGGTCTGCTCACTTTCTATACCTACTTACCTTTGTGTCATTTTTTCAATGCATACTCTGATTATACTTGCAAACAAAAACATGATTTTTGTTTCATTTTTGTAAAAATACTTTTTAAGTTTCAATTCCTAATTTTAATTGGAGTGACACACATAATGCCAAAATATAACCTGAATGTCATTTTGATTTTTCATTTAATTGAAAATAGATTTGTTTCTCATATAATATTCTTGATTAGGGTTTCCCCTTCCTCTACTCATCCTAATTTCTCCCTCCTCTCTACCCATCCAGATCTGCTTTGTTTCTGTCTCTCATTAGAATTAGATACAGAAAAAAAATATCTTTGACAAAATCCAATGGCCCTTCATAAATTATAAAGGTCCTGGAAAGTTTGAGGATACAAAAGACATATTTCAACATAATAAAGTTTACATTAAGCTCATAGCCAGCATCAACCTAAATGAAGAGAAAGGCAAAGCAATTCTACTAAAATCAGAAACAAGACAAAGTTGTCTACTCTCTCTACACCTATTTAATATAGTTCTTGAAGCCTTGGCTAGAACAATTTGACAACTGAAGAAGACCAAGGAGTTACAAATAGAAAAGGAAGAAGTTAAAGTATCATTATTTGCAGGTAATGACAGTATGTATAAAATTAAATAATAAAAATCAGTAGGCCTCCTATATAAAAATGACAAAAGGACTGAGAAATGAAACAGGGAAATAACATCTTTCACAATAGCCTCAAATAATATAAAGTAGCTTAGGATAACTCTAACCAATCAAGTGAAAGACTTGTATGATTAAATCTTAAACACTGAGGAAAGAAATTTAGTCATTAACAACAACAACAAAAGCAACAATATATTGAGACCAATTTTGCTACTGCAGTGCATTTTCTCCATTGGCAAATATCATGCATTTAGAAGCAAGGCCATCAAATGCCTTATCATTGCCTATAATTTCATATCTTTCTTGAGATGATATCTAGGAACTATTGTGTGACCAAAAATAACATTTACTAAATGTAATAGAGAGATCAATTTATGCACAGTAGGGTACAAATTTTGTTTTGTATCAAAAAGTGAAGTACAATGATTATTTTGCATATAAAGTTGTTTTTTTTAATATCAGATGTCCTCATATTGCACTACTAAAAAAATAATAATCCTTCTACATCACAAGTAACAAAAGGAGAAAATGAATGGACCAGGGGGAAAGTTAAATAGGATATGGAAACACAGGCATTAAAAACAGACTGGAAGGAAGGGTGAGATAAACATAAAGTGAGTAAGTGGGTTGGGAGATATAGACTGCATAGAGATTTTGCTAGACTATGTTACAGTTATTTATTAGTGGGTGAAAAATGTATCCTAGATCCTTCTCACTTGGTTTTAAACTTAAAGCTACTATACTTTACTGTAATATGGATACTTTCACAGGATATGTTCCATAGAATTAGAAGTTCTAGTTTGTTCACAAGTTTAACATATGACTCTTAATAAACAAAAACAGTAGCCTATAGATCTAGAGAAATAGTTGTGCCCTGGTGTTTTGGACATGTGTAAATAGGTAGGACTATGAGAATCAGAGCTCCATACAGAGGAATAATTTATACTTTATGTGTATGTTATCAGAAAGCTAAGATTTGATTAAAGAAGTAGCTAGAGTCATCCTGTAACAAGATTGTTATTCCTAAGTTATAAAGTACTACTACTAACCAGAATTAACAATATAAACAACATGGTTTCTAAAAAATATAAACAAGAGTCTGTTTATTTGAGTGAGATAAAATGTACTAAAATACTAAGAAAATAAACCAATAAAAAGACAACAATGTAGGTGAGATATCAGAGCTGTTGCTACTTAAAATACTGTAACACAGGATGTATAATTTAATCATTTTATATATTCCTGGGTTTTAATTACTGATAAAAAGGCTGATATAGCAAGTCATGATGTTATTTTAGGCTTATCTTCTGTGAACTTACAATAATTCAATACCACTGAAAGCAGTATGTAAGTATTTGATTTGAAATATTCTCAAGTCTAACCATATCTGTCAATTTACTTTAATTATCTTAAGCATCTATTTTAAGAGAGGCTATAATTTTGTTTAATTTTTCATTTTAATTTTAAATATCTTTATAGTAGCTATGATATTTTTATATTATGTGTAATATCTACATTTTATTATAAGTACACTAACTTTGAAAGATATTATGCTTTATCCTGAAAGCTTTGCGGAGAGCATGAAACAAGCTGGCTATGTCTTCACAGTCTGTTTTTGCTTTCAGGTCTTCTAGATTCTTATAGACAAGAAATCATGTCTCTATCAGATGGAAATAACAGCAGGGCCATGTTCACCCTCTTGGGCTTCTCAGATTTCCCGGAATTGAAAGTCCCTCTCTTCTTGGTGTTTCTCACTATCTACATCATCACTGTGGTAGGGAATATGGGCATGATTATCATAATCAGAATTAATCCCAAACTGCACACCCCCATGTACTTCTTCCTCAGCCACCTTTCCTTTGTGGATTTCTGCTACGCCTCCATTGTTGCTCCCAAGATGCTGGTAAATCTAGTTATAATAGACAGAACCATATCATTTGTAGGATGCTTGATGCAATTCTTTTTTTTCTGTACTTTTGTGGTAACTGAATCTTTTTTATTGGGAGTGATGGCTTATGACAGGTTCGTGGCCATTTGCAACCCTCTACTCTACACAGTAGCCATGTCCCAGAGGCTCTGTGCCATGCTGGTGTTGGGATCCTATGCTTGGGGTGTAGTATGTTCCTTGATACTGACCTGCTCTGCTTTGAATTTATCTTTTCATGGTTTCAACATGATCAACCACTTTTTCTGTGAGTTTTCCTCTCTCCTTTCACTTTCATTCTCTGACACTTCTGTCAATCAACTGTTGCTTTTCATTTTTGCCACTCTTAATGAGGTCAGCACACTCCTTATCATTCTGTTGTCTTATGTGTTGATTGTGGTTACTATTCTGAAGATGCATTCAGCCAGTGGACGTCGAAAAGCCTTCTCCACTTGTGTTTCCCATCTGACAGCCATAACTATCTTCCATGGTACAATCTTATTCCTATACTGTGTACCCAACTCCAAGAACTCAAGGCACACTGTCAAAATAGCCTCTGTATTTTACACAGTAGTGATCCCCATGCTGAATCCCTTAATCTACAGTCTGAGAAATAAAGATGTCAAAGATACAGTAAGAAAAATAGTAGATACTAAGGTCTTTTCTTCTTAAGCATATTACATCAGTTTTGTTTGCCCTTTATGCAAAGTATGTCTATAAAAGTTTATTTAATGGATTGTATTAAAATTAATATGGTTCATATTACACAATGGAGTGAAAATGGAGTTTGATTCTGATAAAATAAACTTGTGTTTTTGTTTTATTTTGTAAAAACTTCAAGTACTCTGTCCTTTTATTGCAATAGACTGAAGTATGTTTTTTTTTTTTTTTTTTTTTTTTTTTTGGTTTTTCGAGACAGGGTTTCTCTGTGTATCCTTGGCTGTCCTGGACTCACTTTGTAGACCAGGCTGGCCTCGAACTCACAAAGATCCGCCTGCCTCTGCCTCCCAAGTGCTGGGATTAAAGGCGTGCTCCACCACCGCCCGGCGTATGTTTTTAATAATATACCTGTTTAAGAATTTTTAATGTTTTTATTATTTGTTATCTCACTCATTATGTGAAATGCTTAATAATATTACAGATCTCAAAAAAGCTATAAGGATATTTAATTCACCCACTCTGAAGTAATAATGGACATTTTAGGTTATATATATATGATTTATCCAACCTATATATGAGCCAATAGATCATATTTTAAAACCTGTAAAAATGTAAGGATCAAAAGTGAAAAATAACTATTAAAAAGAGAGGAGGAAAGTCCTGTATTCAGGAAGCAAAATGAATAAATAAATAAAATATTTAAACCTTCATCAATTTATTTCATCTGAGATGTCGAAACATTATTCTTTAAAATATCTTTTAATTCCTCACTGAAAATTTCATAAAAGTTATCAGTCCCTTTTCATCATATATATATATATATATATATATATATATATATATATGTATTGCAAGGCCCACCTCTAGCTCCTCCTAGGGCACCCCAAACATCACCCTCATCACCTCATGCTTCCTCTTCCTTTTTTGAGACTATTGAGTCAAATTAGTAGTCTCATACTGTCACAGATAAGTGCCATCTAACTGGAGCATGAACTATATACCAGGAACCATGTTCTTCTTAAGAAAAATGACTCTTCCTCTCCCAGAAGCCATTAACTCCTAACAGCTTCTCAATTAGGAGACTTCCTGTGCCCCTAGCACATCCATGATTTAATGTTAATTACTTTGATCTTGTGTGGGTTTTAACCCAGTAACTACAGCTGCTGTGAGTGAAAGAGCTTTATACCTTTGTCATATTGGGAATAGATTTATTCACAGCACCACCTCTCTATAATAAAGGAAATACTCAAAAGAACAGCTTCTAGAATGGGATAATATTGTATAGCAGCTTCTTCTGATTTGAAATACCACTTCCAAAATGGAGGGGGACACTCATGAGACTCAAAAACCAAATAAAATGTCATACACCTGTGAAAGCAGAAACTTGGAAGATTCAGGAAGATCCCTTCAGATTTATAGAGAAAAGTAAACAGTTGTTTGGACACAAGACTCTGAAAAATGGTGAATATATTCTTGAATCTGTAGAATGAGCTAATAGCCTGTTAGGAAGTGAGTACTGGGGTCACAGCTTTCATGAGTCCTCACCTGTGCTAGCTTGGGCTTTTCAGAAATAAGCATACTTTCTAGTCATCCCTGTTCCTCTAGTAATTATTTACCCAACTCTGTATAGTGACATTATAAATTTATAATGATACTTCTAGTTTGACTTTGGAGCATTAGATACCTTAGTTCTATAGTGAGTTTCCTTCATTGGCTGAGTAACCTAGGTCTGTATTCTGTCCCAAGAAAAAGTCTGTCACAAAGTAGAGAAACCATTTGCTTTTCTTGTTGTTGTGTTTTTTTGGTTTTGTTTTTTTCATTAATTAATTTATTTGCTCATTGTACATCCCAATTGCAGTCCCATTCCCTCCTCTTGTCTCAGTCCTACCCTTCAAGCCATTTCCCCCATTTTCTCCTCCCCTTTTCATCAGAGAAGGGAGGCACCCCCCAGAGTAACACCAGTCCTGGCACATCAAGTGACATCAGAACTAAGGGCCTCCTTCACCACTGAGGCCAGAAAATGCAGCCTTTTCAGGGAGATGGGACACAAAGTCAGGCAAAAGGGTCCAAGTGAGAGGCAGGTCACAGAGTCCAAGTCAGAGATACACCCTTTGCAGTTGTTACAGGACCCACTTGAAGATGGAGTAGCTCATCAGCTTCATGTGTAGGGGACCTAGGTGCAGTCTATACATGCTCTTTGGATGGTGGTTCAGACTCTGTGAGCCCCCATGGGCTCAAATTAGTTGGTTCAGTAGGTCTTCTTGTGGTGTTCTTGAGCCCTCCAGCATCTTCAGTCCTTCCCCTAACTCTTCCATAAGACTCTGAGAAGCACTGAAAGAAATGCTCAGTTTCTTTAGTCATCAGGAAAATGTGAATCAAAATGACTCTGAGATTCCATGATACACCAGTCTTAATAGCTAAGATCAAAAACTGAAATGGCAGCACATGCTGGCAATGTTGTGGAGCAAGGGGAACACTCCATTGGTGGTGGGGGTGAAAACTTGTACACCACTTTGGATATAAATCTGGCAGTTTCTTAAATAATCAGGTACAGTTCTACCTCAAGACACAGCTATACCACTCCTTGTAATATACTCAAAAGAACCTCCACCATACCACAAGAACACTTGCTCAACTATGTTCACAGCAGCTTTATTTGTAATATCAGAGTCTGGAAACAACCTAGATATCCCTCAACTGAAGAATGGATAAAAAAAAAAAAAAAACTTTGGTACATTTACACAGTGGGATACTACTCAGCTATTAAAAACAAAGATATCATGAGATTTGCAAGCAAATGGGTGAAACTGGAAAATATCATCCTGAGTGAGATAACCTAGATCCAGAAAGACACACATAATACGTACTCACTTATAAGTGAATTTTAGCCATATAATACAGGACAACCATGCTACAATCCACAGACCAAAGAAACCAAGTAACAAGGAAGGCTCAAGGGAGTATGCTTGAATTCCACTAAGGAGGGGAAATAAAATAGACATCAGAAGGGGAGGAGAAAGGAATTGAGTGGGAGAGGAGGTGGAGAGGGGAGGAGGGACATGTAGGGGGAGAACAGGGATGAGGGTGAGAGAGTTGAGAGAGAAAATTAATATTGGTGCAGGGGCATCTCTGGGACACGCTGGGGACTTGGTAATGGGAAGGCTCCTGGGAGGATATGGGGTGACCCTATCTGAGACTCCCAGAAGCATGGGATAAGGAGACTGAAGTGGCCTCCCCCTGAAGCCAGGTAGGACTTACAGTAGAGGCAGGGGGACAGCAACCCACCCACAAAACCCTTGACCCAAAATTGATCCTGTCTACAAGATATACAGAGACCATTTGTAAACTAAGCTTAGAACAAAAGGTTTAAATTCACTATATATAATAAACTTCAAAATCTAAACATTCAAACTAAAACCAAAGCAAAGCAAAACAAAAATACCTTCATATGGCTGAAAAAACAAATAGACACGCCATGTAAGAAGCAGGCCACATACTAGAAATAAGTGTAAGTAATAAAAATTCAATATCAGAGAAATGCAAATAGATTCACAGTGGGAAATCACCTCATTAAAATCAGCATGGTTGTCAAAAAATAAGGGAAATGTTAACAAACATGGAAAAAAGAAGCCATTGCACAAAGTTAGTAAAAATGTAAATTATAATTATTGTGGAAAAAATTGAGGAGGTGTCTCAAAAACAACAACGAAAACAAACACAAATAAAGTTTACTGTTAATGATATGCTTTCTTTGTATCAGAACTTGGAAGGTTGAGGGGAGGAGGTTTTTTTAGTTTGAGACCACGTTTGGTTACATAATGAAATTCCATCTCAAAATAAGTCAAACAAAACTAAACTGGTGAAATTAAAGACTACATTATATTATCCAGAAACTAATATAAGCACATGTTCCTAATGAAACTATCTTGTTAATCAGCAGTTATCTGCATGTTCTGGGTCAATGATCACTGAAGTAATATTCATATTGTCAAAAGCATGATCCCACTGCACATCAATAGATACACAAAGAATATGTGTTACACAGTAGAGTCCTTGACATTCATAAGATAAGCAAAGTGTATAATTTATGAGACCTAGAGTAAACTGGAGAATATCCTATATAGTTAGCCACACTCAGAAAGACAGATACTCCACTATCTTGTGCAATGGTTTGCTCTAAATCACTTGGTCTCTTAGAATTTGAGAATTAAATGATCATTGTTCAGGTCTCAGAATAAAAACTATTCACTTAAATATTTGATTTTGCTGTTTATAATAAAGTATGAGTATAATTCTCCTAGGAGGATAGAAGTAAACAGACTATGTATTAAAGTTAAATTCTACTCATGTACTTAAAAGTTAAATAATTTCTAAGTGGTACATTATAACATATAAAATTGTGAAAATCAGAAAAACAGAAATACATACAATAGAAAAAGGATTCCCTCAGACAACCAATTCCAAAAATAACTTTGTATTACTTTACCAATGAATATACAATGAAAATCTGTTTATCATTTATTTAAAATAGCATTTTAATAATTACCATGTATACTAAATAGCTTTATCAAATAATTAGCTTTATGGAGTCTACATAATGTTGTGTTCCAGATTATGTACTTGTGTCTTTTTCCATTTTTTCAAAACATATAGGAATGTATTTGCCCCTCCAGACTGATTAACAGTTTCATATTTGGTACTTTGAAGGACATAGTTCAACCAAGTTGTTTAAAAGTAAAATCTGTTTTTTATGTTATTTATTTATTTTTTTACATTTATTTATTTCTTCAAGTTTTTTTTTTCAATTTAATTTAAATCTCAATCATAGTCCCCTTGCTCCTCCTTCCAGTCCCACCCTCCTACCCTATTCCCCCCACCCTCCTATCTGCTTTTTTTTAACTTAAGTTTTTTCTTTTTCCCCCTATAGTTCCCCATTTTAGTCTAATAAAAAACTTTTCTTATAACAATAAATACAATACAATAAGAATAATTAAGCCAGACTTCATGGTGGTTTCTGAAATTCCTAGGAGATACAATCTCACAGTAACTTCCTGGTCCTCTGTCTCTTATAATCTTTCTGCTCCCTCTTCTTCAATGTTACCTGAATCTTAGGTTTAAGACAGCTTTGTTGATGTATCCATTGGGACTGAGCTTTACAACTCTGTGTTTTAATTGCTTGTGGATTCTGTAATGGCTTCCCTTTGTTGTTGTGATTTGTTTTCTTTTAATGAGGTAATTACATAATTTCAGTAAAATAAAAAAAAAAACCCTTAAAAACCCTCAGTTATGTTCCTCATTACCAATTTTGAAGGAAATAAACTAATTTAATTTAAATATCCTTCTGAAGTCAATTTTTCTCAATCTTTCTGAGGGTATTAATTATGTTCATTATTTCACAATGCACAAATGCTTCACTCTTATACTATCAATATTAATTCTGTATTCTTGTGGCCATTATCATATCTATTTTTAACTGATATTTGTATAAATAAAGCACAAATGAATATATTTGAGAAAATTATTGGCTTCAGACATATTATGAAGTTCTTCCTTAGCTTTTCCTTTTACTAACAATTATGTCACCTTTTTCATATCTTCCTACCCAACTTTGAAATTTGTTTCCCCAATCAAGTCCAGTTTGTATTGCCCAGCTAGTCTTGGGAGTAGGTAACTCTGTTGTGTGGTAAGCATAACAGGAAGCCACATTATTTAAAAAAAAAACTGACTATCCTTTTCATAGAAGCTATCAAATGCCAATTAGTTATGTGGTTAATAGTGGACTTATGTTTGTACCTTCCTTCCATCATGCTGGGACTTGTTTTTTCTGGAACTTGCACACTTCCTGTAGATGCTGTCATGATCGCTCTGAGTTTAAGTGAGCACCATCATGTACAAGTGTGTAAAATAATAAAACAGACATACATGCAAAAGAAAAGGAATTTCTTCAAATAACGAATTCCAAAATACTTTCATATTATTTTACCAATGCATATACAATAAAAATCTGTTGGTTATTTCAAATGCATAGTAAATAAACATATGTTCTTTGACAACCTCAGCTATATGAGATGTCATATAGAAGGGCGGATAGTGGTAATACTATTATATGATACAAAGTACCTCTGTGATATATATCTTTTAATATGTATGGTAAGATTACAAATTATAATATATTTCAGTTTTGTGAATGGAATACAAATAGTGAACTTATTTCTGAAAATTGAATACAGAGTACAGGAATTCTTTTTAAAACAAAGTCTATTTCTGTTCAGTTGAAGAAATCAATCATTAATTTTAATGTGATTTTATAATTAAATTCTGTAAAACTCTTTTCCTTGTGCTAGGGACAAAGTTCTTTAGAATATGGATAGAGGAAAGTTATATATCATAACTTTAAATATAACTACATATTAAATTTGGTATTCATTATTTTTCTAATAGTATCCTTCACATCCTTATTCCTCAGACTGTAAATCAGAGGATTGAGCATGGGGATTACCAGTGTATAAAATAATGAGGCCACTTTGAACATGAGCTGGGAGTTCTTTGAATTGGGCACAGAGTACAGAAACAGTATAGTACCATAGAAGATGGTGATGGAAGTCAGGTGTGAAGTACATGTAGAGACAGCTTTGCGGCGTCCGCTGGCTGATTGCATCTTGAGTATGGTGACAAGGATAAGTGCGTATGATAGGAGGATGATGAGGAGAGTGCTAACAGCATTCACAGTGGAGAGTGAAAACAGAAGCATTTGGTTAACATGTGTGTCAGAGCATGAGAGGGCTAGAAGTGAGGAGAACTCGCAGAAGAAATGATCAATTGTGTTGAAGCCAACAAAAGATAACTGAACAACAGAACATGTCATTGTCAAGGAGCAAGTGAGTCCCCATGCATATGATCCCATCACTAGACTGATGCAGAGTTTTTGAGTCATGGTTACTGTGTAGAGCAATGGGCTGCAGATGGCCACAAACCGGTCATAAGCCATAACCACTAATAAAATTGATTCAGTTACCACAAAGGTAGCAAAGAAAAAGTACTGTACTATACATTCTAAAAATGAGATGGATCCTTCTTTTACAACAAGGTTCACCAGCATCTTGGGAGCAATGATGGAGGAGTAGCAGAAATCCACAAAAGAAAGGTGGCTGAGGAAGAAGTACATGGGGGTGTGCAGTTTGGGATTAATTCTGATTATGAGGATCATGCCAATATTCCCTACCACAGTGATGCTGTAGATTAGGAGAAATATCAAGAAGAGAGGGATTTTCAGTTCTTGGTGATCTGAGAAGCCCAAGAGGGTGAACATGGCCCCGCTGTTATTTCCATATGTCAGCCACATGGCTTCTCTTCACCAGCGTATGGAATTTATTCTAAAAATTTATAAAACAGAGAATGAGGGATCTGAGAACTTGTTTATTACCTATACAACCTCACAGTGTTATAGCTGTTGGATTAAAAAGGAAATACTCTTTGAACATCTGGGTTTTGTTATGCCAGAGAAACTACATATCTCACATTTTAGAAATCCTAAACCATTTTTACAGCTTAAGGGCAATATTAATCACTGATCTACATTTCTTGCTGGACTGAAAGTTTTAATGTTTTCTTTTGCAAGTAAATGGGATTGTATCATCTTCATCTCCAGTTAATTTTATAATTCTATAAATAATATATTATTTTCTATAATATTATAATAATACTACATTATTTTTCTATAAATAATACATATGATATATTCCATGTATTAATATATGTGTATGTGTGTGAATCTGAAAATAATTGTGCATCTGACCCTGAGAAAACAATTTTATAAAAAGCCTTAATCATTTTTACAGGGAATATATTCATTTTTTCAAAATTGTATAAAGCATATAATATAAGGATGTTTGTTATACTTTATGAAACAGGGGAGACAGGTCAGTCTATAAAATATTTCTCAGGTAAACCTGGGAACCCAGTGAGGATTATCCAATAGCCCAGGTTAAAATATCTGAACATGACAATATGGTCTTGTATCCACTGCACTGGGGAGGTGGACCTAGGTGGATCTGTGTGGCTTGTTGGTTAGCCATTGTAGCCTTTTGATCTTTCTAACTAAGGTGGATGATATCTAAGGAACATTTTTAAAGTTATTGTGTGGACACTACACACATGTGAATTCACACACACACACACACACACACACACACACATGAAAGAGACAGAGGCAGAGATACAGTGAGAGAGAGACATAAAGATATTGAGAGACAAAGAAAAAGAGACAACTAGGTTGAAATACAGACACCCAGATACACACACACACACACACACACACACACACACACACACACACACACA
>CAJQZJ010000309.1:3666414-3726960 GCA_907164525.1 Lophiomys imhausi | reverse complement strand
ACACACACACACACACACACACACACACACACACACACACACACACAGGCAAACACAGAATGATTATTTTTATTAAAAATGCATTCCAGTGATGTTGAAATACAGGTAAATTTAAATATCTGTAACTAGTGTCCTGATTCTCGGACTCAAAACTCTTCGTTAATTTCCTAAGCATATATTCATTTTATTCTTTCTTTTGAGATATTAGCATATTTGTTTTTAAATGCTCATATCTTCATTTATGGAACAAAGTAGAGATTTTGAGCTATCAAATAATGAGAATAGTACATGTACAACAGAAATATATTAAAAATACAGCATCGCTGGGCCTTATGGTGCATGCCTTTAATCCCAGCACTCAGGAGGCAGAGGCAGGTGGATCTCTGTGATTTTGAGGCTAGCATGGTCTGCAGAGTGGTGAGTCCAGGACAGTCAGAGACACACAGAGAACCCCCCCCAAAAAAAAAAAGAAAGAAAGAAAAGGAAGAAAAAAAAGCAAAGAAACCAAACCAACCAAACAACCAAACAAAAAAACAGTATCAAGATAAAACATTGAAATATGATATTAGGGAATCTCTTACACTTAGAAATATATTTTATTAAAATATAAAAATATTACATCTTGCTCAATGACACCATATGTCAAAATGAGCTAGCATATTCATCCCAACTTATTTTCTTGATCGAAACTAATATCTACCTTTCTTTTGGAGCCTTGAAGCAAATCTTTTGTGGGTAAAGTTGGAATATCTGTGAATGGGAGTGATATACCCATTCTTGTATTTATGACTCCAGTCTTGGAGACTTAAACCCTGGAGACTAAATCTTGCTGATCTTTTGAGGCCTTAACATAAACAATTGCAATTAATTACTTTTAACTGATGTAATATTTTTAAGATCACAGTTATTTTAATTAGGTCTTAAATGGCATGTTTTATGATATTTTGTATGGCATTCAGTACTCATATACAGTATACAGTAAAACGCAAGATAAGTGATAGGTATAAACATGAAAACATCTTTCTAGTACTGAGGACATACAAGACTCTCTGCAGGAGTTATCAAATATAGTTATTAGCTGATACTACCCATAACAACCATATTCTGCTAATTCGAATTAATAGTTAATTCTCCCACCCAATTCCATGACTGTATTCAGTGAATATCCTTTCTCTAAAAACATCTCCCCTCAGCCTACACAAACTCTAGTTACATGCAGCCTTCTCCTTCAGTACACAAATGATTTTGTAATAATGTCTTCCATTCTATCCACATAACTGTCAACAATAGACTTTCACATTTTACAAATAAATAATAATCAATTTTATGTATATACATGTTTTTAAAATCTATTCATCACGGGGTCCAAGATTTGAAAAATCACGAACATATGCACGACATAGGTGAACTCAGATTTTTTCAAATGCTAATTCTAGTTTCCTTGTATGTATAGCAATAATGAGAATTTTTCATTGAATATATTCTTATTAATCACTTCTTTATAGAGGATTCTCCATATTTTCTATGATGCTTGTATTATTTTTCTTTCATATCTACAGTATGCGAATATTTCTTTCTGTGGTAAAGAGTACAAACTATGCTTTCAGATGCTTACAAATTTCATTTGACTATAGGAGAATGTTCTTTGTTCTCACAGATACACAAAACAGACAATATAGTAACCAGCAAGGAAATCTAAATCCCAAAATAATAATGGAATCATAGCACAGATCTTTTGTTCCTACAATAATATAAAAAAGAATTCAGTAAGATATTTTCTCAACAATTTTATAGATATATGGAGAGGAACAAAATCTCATGAATGATCTGTATTCAAAAAAAAGATTAATTAAACACTTCCATGAAACACATGGCCACAAAGTTAAAATATCCCAGCATATAGAACACAGGAAAAAAAAACCAACCACCAAAATAAAGAAAATTGTCAAACAATTTCCTATATCAAATAAGTACATTTTAAGTTTTTTAATGATGTGACTTACAGAACTAAAATATGAAAAACAAAAACAAATCCAAAATGAGTAGAAAGAAACATCAGAATGAAGATAATCAATAAGGGCAAAACTAAACATTTTAAGGAAAATGTGTGTTTAATAAGGACACATTTCACAAGACTTTTCTAAGAATAAGACAAACAGAAAGGTTAAAATAAGGAAAGACAAAGATATCAAAATAAATTTAGGGAAGATGCAACAGTAAAATTATTATCAGATAAATATAGTTATTTGAGAATTTCATAAAATATATTTCAAGTATATGAACCCTCTCAACTACTTCCCCTACTACACTTTTTTTTTAGTTTCTTTCTCATTTTATATTTTCTCTTTAATTAAACCTTAAGAAATCTTTAGATTCTTTCTTCATACACTATCATCTAAATACAGTTTCACATGTGTCTACTCCTCTCAGTTCTTCATTTGTTTGTTTGGATTTTTTGCATTTATTAGAACTTTTGTTTTCAGTTCAAATTTTTTTTTGATAATCTCAGTATTTATTTATTTATTCATTCATTCATTTTACATCCTGGTCACAGCCCCTTCCCTTTCCACCCTCTTCCCCCTTTCCCTCCTTCCTTTCTCCTCAGATAAGGGGGACTCCCCTATGTCAACCAACTCCAGCTCAGTAGCATCAGGACTAAGAGCATCTTCTTCCACTGAGACCAGACAAGGAAGCCCAGCTAGGGTAAAGTGTTCCACAAAAAGGCAACAGAGTTCATGTCAGAGACAGCACACCCCCATTGCACTTGCTAAGGGATCTGCATGAGGACCAAGCTGCCTGTCAGTTACATATGTGAAGGGAAACCAGGTTCAGTCTCACCAGTTCTTAACCACTTCTCCAATCTAGATCCACTCCCTTTTTGTCTCTCATTAGAAAAGAACAGACTTCAAAGTTATAGCAACAAACATAACAAAATAAAATATAATAAGAAGAACTATATTATCAAAGTTAGGCAAGTCAAGCCAACAAAAAGAATGATCCTCAAGAAAGGGAACAAGAATCAGAAACCCACTGGTTCACACATTCAGGAGTCCAGTAAAAGTACTAAGACAAAACTTAAATCATATATGCTAGGAGCCTAGTGCAGACCCATATAGACCCTGTGATTACTGATTCAGTCTCCCGTGAACTCATATGTGCTTTGATCAATTGTTTAAGATGGTTCTTGTTCTGGTGGTCTCTGTCCCCTTATCCCTTCTGCCTTCTCTGAGCTCTGAAAGGAGGGATTTGATGGAGACATCTTGCTTAGAATTGTGTGTTCCAAGATGTCTCTCTCTCTCTCTCTCTCTCTCTCTCTCTCTCTCTCTCTCTCTCTCTGTGTGTGTGTGTGTGTGTGTGTGTGTGTGTGTGTGTGTGTGTGTAATGTCTGACAGAGGGTCTCTGTGTGTGCTCCCATCTGCTACAAGAGGAATGCTCTTCAATAATGACTGAGAAAGCAACCAATCTATGAGTATAGCAGAAAGTCTTTAGGAGGAGTCATTTTATGCTTAATTTTCACTGCATTTGGTTTCCATACTACCCTCGGTTGCTATTTATTTCTATGTAACAGAATATTTTTATTTAAAACACATATTTATTAGTACTTAATGAACATCTATAAAATACCTATATCCTATAACCTAAAACCTATACCTAAGAACACCATAATATCTATCTAAGAAGACCTAACTAACCGTATTTTAATTTTCTTTGAAGGATATTAATATTCTTAGTGTAGGTCCATGTAGGATAACTTGATTTCATGCCAGTCACAGCAGACAGTCCCTTTCAAGTTTAGCGTCTGTTGGCCCTAAGTTTTCCAGTTCATATGGCCAGTTTATTTCAACTGCTAGATAGTGACCAGCTTATAAAGTCAGTCTGTTTTTATCACTAAACTGAGGTTGGTTTCCTCCATCAGCTGTGACTCATTTCTGTAGTCTCCTCAGTCCGTGTATGCTTCGTGGCATAAAGCTTCTCCAAGCTGCTTCCATATTCTGCTCACTCCGCTCACTCTTCCAGCACTCTTGAGCCCCTAGACAGATAACTTTAATGCCCAGTTTTTCTTTTTTTTTTTTTTTTGGTTTTTCGAGACAGAGTTTCTCTGTGTATTGTTGGCTGTCCTGGACTCACTTTGTAGACCAGGCTGGCCTCGAACTCACAAAGATCCGCCTTCCTCTGCCTCCCAAGTGCTGGGATTAGAGGCGTGCGCCACCACCGCCTGGTTTAATGCCCAGTTTTTAAAGAACTCTCTTTCAGCAGGTCTTATGCCATGCCTTTTCTGCCAGTCTTCTTAGGCTGGTTTATGGGCTGTGCCTCAGGCTATTGCAGCCTAAATACTGTCTAATGGCAGGCCTCGCTGTGCGATTTTCCAGTATGTCTTCTCAGTTCATGAGGGCAAGAGGAAGAAGGGGGCGGGTCAAACTCTCTGGTTTATATACTGCATCAGCTTACCCTCCTTGGCAGTAAGATCTCAGAAGATCTCTTGCAATATCCAGAGATCCCATGGCTTCTCATGGCCACCAAAGTCATCTGTGCAGCTTGTGTGGTTTCTTAGCCATGCCCCTTCAGCAGGATATTTTGTGTTTCTCAGGTTCAAGGATACCAGGCTAATCCTTTATGTGCTGCCAGATGCTAGACTGAACTGCAAACTAATTTCACTAAAGAAGCCTAACTTCTACCACAATTCTTGGAGTCTCTCCCATCATTCCTCCCCTCAGTCTCATCTCCTCTCCCCATTCCTACCTGATCTTCCAGTTTTCATGCTACCTTCTCTGTTCCATTTCACCCATAAAATCTATTTTATTTCTCTCTCCCAAGGAGATACATGTAAACATCTTATACCCTTACTCAACACCTATCTGTCTTCTCTGGGTCTATGGATTATAGCTTAGTTATCATTTATGTAATGGTTAATATCTAGATATAAGTAAATTTACCTTTCTGGGTCAGGGTTACTTAACTCAGGATGTTTTTTTCTTTGTTTGTTTTTGTTGGTTTTTTTTTTTTTGATAGTTCTATACATTTGCCTGCAAATTTCATGATGTCATTTAAAAAAAACAGCTCATATATTTCATGGTGTAAATATATCGCCTTTTCTCTATCAATTCTTCTGTTTATGAGTATCTAGGTTGTTTCTAGTTTCTGGGTCTCATGAATAGAGAAGAAATAAACATGGTTGAGTGAGTGACCTTGTGATAGGAAGAAACATCCTTTGGGCATATGCTCAAGAGTGGTATAGCTAGATCTTTATGTAGACTGATTCTCATTTTTTCTGAGGAACTGGAACACTTACTTTCATAGTGACTGTACAAGGTTGCACTTCTGCCAGCAAGGCAGGAGTTTTCTTCTTGCTTTACATTCTCATCAGTATGAGCTATCATGTGTGTTATTCATTTTAATGATTCTAACATGTGTAAGAAAAAATCTCAAAGTAGTTTTGATTTGCATTTGGCTGATGGCTAAGGATGTTTAACAGCCAAGTGTTTCTCAACCATATGAAATTGCTCTATTGAGAATATTCTGTTTAGATATGTACCCCAATTTTAATTCAATTATTTGTTTCTTATATCTAGTACTTGAGTTCTTTGTATATTATATTTTGGATATGAGTCCTCCATGGGATGTGGAGTTGGTAAAACTCTTTTCTCTCATTCTGTATATTACAGCATTCTCTGATTGACAGTGTCCTTTGCTATACAGAGTCTTCTCAGTTTCATGAACTCCCATTAAATAGTTGTTATGTTAGTTCCTGAGATATAGGTGTTCTCTTTGGAAAGTCATCTCCTGTGTCAAAGTATTCAAGGCTATTCCCCACTTTCTCTTCCATTAGGCTCAGTGTATCTGGTTTTATGCAGATAACTTTGATCTACTTGGACTTACTTTTGGTAAAAGATGGCAAGTATACATCTACTTGGATTCTTCTACATGTAGGTATCAAATTTAACCAGAAGCATTTGTTGAAGAAGCTGTCTTTTAACTAGTGTGTATTTCTGGCTTTGTTGTCAAAAATCAGTTGTACATACTTATGTCTGCGTTTTTAATTAGATTCCATTGATATATGGAACTGATAATATGTCAATACCATGAATTTTTATTACTGTAGTTCTATAGTACAACTTGAAATTAGGGCTAGTGATGCTAACAACAAGGCATCTCCACCACTTACCCCAGGAGCCTAGTACAGCAGCATATGTCATCACTAGATGCCAAGGTATAACATATTTCTACTCTCATCTCAAGTTGCATATCCTCTTTATGAACATGAGCTATATCCCCTCATAAAACTCAGGACCTCCTTGCTCTGTTCTCTTTCTCCCTCCACCCTCACCAAGAGGCAGTCTCTGCATACCCCTTCACCAATAAACTTCCCATTTGAGATATGTCACATGATGTGAAATTGTGGTATCCATCTCTTAGATCACAAGTGATATATCCACCAGTTCTTTGCTTCAGTTATCCTGAAATTTTTTGTTTTCTATGTGACAATTGTGAAGAATTGTGTTGGAATTTTTATGGGGATTGAATTGAATCTGTAGATTGCTTTTGGTAAATGAAAAATCACAAACATGGGTGAGCTGAATAACTTAATTATAAGCCATCAAGGAATCAAGTAATAAATCAATAAAACTAATGATAATCCTAAAACACCAGAAAAGCGAGGATGGCAAACAATGAATTTAGGATACTATGATAGTACTAAGATGGGAATTTGTCACAATAAGACCAATATGAGAGTCAAAAAGAGTTCAGATGAATGGGTAATTAACTATAGCTTCAGGAATTAGAATTAAAACACAAAACCCACTTGGAGATGGAGAGATGGCCCTGCTGTTAAGAACAGTGCATATAACCCACATAGTGTCTAAGCATCTCTTACATCTTTTTTTAATTGGTTTTCAAGACAGGGTTTCTCTGTGTATCCCTGGCTGTCCTGGACTCACTTTGTAGACCAGGCTGGCCTTGAACTCATACTCACAGAGCATCCACCTGCCTCTGCCTCCAGAGAGCTGGGATTAAAAGCATGAGCCACCACACACATCCCATCTGTTACCATTTAACCAGAGAATATGACATCCTTTTTTTTCAGGCTCTTTGGGTACTATAGACATGTGATACATAGACATGACTGCAGGTGAAACACCTAGAAACATAAAATAAATATGGATTAACAATAATAAAGAAAAACATAATCTAATATTAGTAAAATAAGAGAAATTATAAAATCAGAGTATTAATTGTGATTCAAATTTTAAAACAAAAAACTAAAGTTTTACTATGTTTATTTCTCAAAAGTTTAACATAATTATGACATCAAACTTCAGAATCTGACTTACAAATGTTACATCAAATGAGGAGATTTATTTCCCCTGCCAATTTCAAGATCTCAAGAGAATGGGACTAGATTGTCCCAAAGGCTGTGTGCCACCAAAGTTGTAACTATTCATATAATAAGGTAAGTGTCTCTTGCAAACAAAAGACATTCTACAACTTTTACAAGCAGGTTTAAGACTCAAAAGAAAGATCTGTTCTTTCTTTTCTTCCTTTCTTCTTTCTTTCCAATCAGCAAGACAATTTGGGAGGGAAGAAGCCAGCCAGCCCTTGTTGCTGGGCAGGTTTTGTGGAGTCTGTGTGAATAATAAAGAAGAGGATTGTAGCCTTCTGCAGAGCTTTTGTGAAGGGCTCAGCTAATTTCCTCAGCACTCTGGTAAAGAAGGGGAGAAGGGCCAAGAGGATGTAAGGATAGAATACAACAGAACAGAAAATCTAAATCTGAGAAATGTATGTCTAGCTTCTATAACTGGGTGGAATCGCAGAGAAGATAAAACATATAATTATTTTTGTGGAATCATGAGAGAGGAAAAGCAGGCTTTAAGGATGGTGAATGGTGGGTAGCCAAAACACTTGTGGTTTGGAAGTGAGGAGGAACACTGGAACTGGAGTAGTATAATCAAAAAAGACAGAGTGATTCGAGGAAGGGGTGGGGGGAAGGGGCACAAAAAGTGTGATGGAAAATTTCATGAGGAAAGCCAGTTTTTTATGATAATTAAACAAACAAATTGAGGTGGAACAATCTATGCTAGAGATAAATTTCAAAAGAACCAATTTTCTTTAGAATTATGGGCTTTGGGAACAAAGACACAAGCAACTTATGTGGGGAAAGATTATAAGAAAATTTAAAAACATTTACTAAATGTAATCACAGTACAGCACACTGAATCCACTGCATTCTGTGCAATGTAGCTTATATAAATTGCAGTGCGGGCTGGAGAGATGGCTCAGCCGTTAAAGGCTAGGCTCACAACCAAAAATATAAATTGCAGTGCTTTGTAAAACGAATCACATTCTGAATAAATGCATATGACAACTAGAACTCCTACCTTAATGATAGATTGTCTGATGGTATTGTATGTCATAACTTAAATTCATAAGTATAAGACCACAAAGGACAGATGAGTGACTTGCTTCTGTATGTATCTTTACATCTTTATCAATGAGTTATCTGAAGTGACATCATGGTCTATGTAATCAAAGAGATTATTACCAGAAAGCATAGAGATACAAAGAGGTTTGACCTTCAGGGAAATAATATAATGAACCATTTTGTGTTATTATTATCAATTTCTAATCAATTTTTAAAAGAAATCCCTTTATAATGCAATATTAATTTGTTTGTTTTACATTACTCTCCTCAGATAATTGAGGGACCGAATGACTATATTAAGCATTTTGAATGGAGACTAGAAACACAAAAAATAAAAATGAATAAACAAGCAGATAGAGTGGCTCAGGAATGTAAAGTTTCTTCTAGTCTTCATGAAAGCTTATTCTTTTTTTTAATAATTTTTTTATTTATTCAAATTATATCTCAATTGCAATCCCCTCCCTACTTCCCCCTCCAGTTCCACCCTCCTACCCTCTTCCCCCTCAACCCACCCATCCCCTTCCTTTTTTCTTTTTTTTGTAAGTTTAAGGTATATCTTCCCCCTCCCAACAGCTCCCCCTTTCAGTCCAACAAATGCCTTTTTCTCTTATAACAATAAATACAATACAAAACAACAGAAATAGTTAGGCCACAATAATGAGAGTTATATGGCTTAGCACACATTCCCAATGTCCAGTCCATATGTATTTGGCACCTGACTTTAACATTCTATTATCTAACCATCTCCATGAGTTTAAAGTTCTATATCCAACTCAGCTTTCATTCTAACTTGCACCACAATTTTAAAAACATCTTCTTAGATCTAGAACATCTCTTAATTCCTAAACAACTCAAAATTTAACTATGAGACTCTAGCTATCTAGTCTTCAAGTACCTCAGAGAACTGAGAGGGATAAATATATCTGGTTATACAGGAAGTACAGGGCCAGCAACTTCCAAAACTAAGAAATGACATACCAGTGGCTGCCTGGACAGTTCACAGTTTCTCTCCATATAGTACAGCATCAACCTTCAGCCATTTGGCCCCGTTTCTCTGACAGACATTGATTGTAGAACAGGAATTGTGAAGGACTTGCCTACCCTGTCTTGGCAGAGCTAGGCTGTTGACTTACCTGCTTCCAAGTTTTGTCCTGTTTGAACAGCATTCTGTCTACAGTTGAAGCAAGGGGTTTTTCTTGCCAAGAGATAGGCACTGCCAGGAGCTGACATGTCTCAATATAAAAAAAAAAAAATCTTAAGTTAAAGAAAACATCTTTGAATGCCATATTGAAGATCTCTTGAGGTTTTTGAAGACCACCTATCTATCTCTTATGTATGAGAAAAATCCTTGTATTCCATTTTCTTGTGTTTCTTCTTGGAGATGGTGTAAGTGGAAAAACATATTGATTTCCCACCATAAACATTTTGTTTTCCACAGTTTTACCCCTGGAATACCTTCTAAAACTTAACAACATGATCTTTAGTGAGGAAGTACATCATTATCTGAGCCTAGCATATGAATCAGTCTGATGTAGGGAAGTACATATGTGGCTAGGTATATGAGGATCAGAGGTATAGATATGAATATAAAGGTGAGTCTCTCTTTGTCTGCTAGTGAGAAAGTAAAATTTCTCTGCTTTGAATCTTATCAAATACTATAATTAAGTAAAATACAACATCTTTCTCTGTCATATTTTTCTTATTCTGTCTATGTGGGATGATTAATAATTAGAACTGTCTGAATTAAAGACCATATTAACAGAAAAAAACATTTAGCATGCATCTAATTTTAAAATATAATGAGTCGCAGAGTAAAGAATAAAGTGACACAAGATCTAAGCAAGGAAACACAAGACAAATTGTTACGACTGTGTAAAGATATAACAAAAAACATGGCTAAGAAAATTCCAGTATATATTACTAAATGTCAGTTTAAGATAGTCAGTTATTATATTAACATCAGTACTATCATTTAGGAATTTATAGCATTTAATGGATAAAGTAATTAATTTAACATAATATACATTAGTATTACACATCATATAATATATTAAAATAATATATATTAATATAATATATTAAAAGTTAAATATCAATATATATTAATATATTTTCAATATTCTATAATAAGAAGTACAAAATGCAAGAATTTTCATTTTAATTCAATGTATTTTAAAAGAAATTATAAATATTACATTTGTATTACTTTGTGACCTGTTCCTTTTTAAAATTTTACTGTATTCCATCCAATGAAACAAGTATACAGATGATGAGAGACACACTTTGCTTCATCCTCCAGGCTTCATAGGTGAATAAGTGTTTCTAAGTAACCTCTTTCTATTAATTTTTCTCATTTTCAGGACTAATCTTCATACTACAGATGATGTTGCTGTCAAAAAGAAACAATAGTGGGACACTATTCATTCTCTTGGGCTTCTCAGATTATCCAGAACTGAAAGTCCCTCTCTTCTTGGTGTTCCTCACTATCTACAGCATCACTGTAGTAGGGAATATTGGTATGATCCTCATAATCAGAATTAATCCTAAACTGCACACCCCCATGTACTTCTTCCTCAGCCACCTCTCCTTTGTGGATTTCTGCTACTCCTCCATCATTGCTCCCAAGATGTTGGTAAACCTTGTTGCAAAAGACAGAACAATTTCATTTATAGAATGTATAGTACAATATTTTTTATTCTGTATCTTTGTGGTAACTGAAGCCTTTTTATTAGGGGTTATGGCCTATGACCGGTTTGTGGCTATTTGCAACCCTCTGCTCTATACAGTAGTCATGTCCCAGGAACTCTGTGTCACACTGGTAGTTGCATCATATGGATGGGGGTTTACATGTTCCTTGACACTGACATGTTCTATTGTACAATTATCTTTTTATGGTGTCAATAGAATTGATCACTTCTTCTGTGAGTTCTCTTCACTGCTAGCTCTTTCTTCCTCTGATACTCACATCAGCCAATTACTGCTGTTTGTGGTTGCCACATTCAATGCTGTAAGCACACTACTCATCATCCTATTGTCTTACCTGTTCATTGTTGTTACTGTCCTGAAGATGCATTCAGCCAGTGGGCGTCGCAAAGCTTTCTCTACCTGTGCATCCCACCTGACAGCCATCATGGTCTTCCACGGTACCATTTTATTCCTTTTTTGTGTGCCCAACTCTAAGAATTCCAGGCTCACAGTCAGTGTTGGCTCTGTGCTCTATACAGTGGTGATCCCCATGCTAAACCCTCTGATCTATAGTCTGAGAAATAAGGATGTCCAAGACACAGTCAGAAAAATAATGACCATTATCCCATGTGTTAAGAATGATCAACACAATTAATATCATCAGATATCTGAAGTTAAATAATTTCTCACTGGGCATTACATTATTTTGAGGTCTTTCAGAATATATAAGCTGTCATCATGTATAATCTTAAGCATACTTTTGAAATTAGTTGAGTTGATATTATTCATGGATAAATTAATGGGTTTCATTTTGTAAAACAAAACTTAGGTTATATAGCTTCTGAAACAAACAAACAAGCAAACAATGATTTCTTTTATTTTAACATTTTATCCCAAATTGGGTCATGTCTAACAGTTCAAAATAAAGTTATTCACATTGCAAGATCATATGATTGTCATCTGAAAATAATCTAATAAATATTATTCTATCTTCTATTCTTATCAGATATGTAGGACACAGGAATATCTTCAAAACATTAGAATGTATTCATTCTCACATAAAATGGAAATCATCGTGAATATGAGAGCTAGTGCTTGCCTTCAAAGATGCAGGCACCCAACAGTATGACAAGGAATCTGGTTATTGGATGATAGAGAAAATAATAACTTCCATAAAAATTTTGGAAGGATGGAATGTTGTAATTTATTAAAGGGTGACAGGATGTTTTTGAAAAATTATGTATAATAACAAATTGATCTTGCAGAGACAATATGTAACTTTTGTATACAACTTTGGTTGAGGAATGGATTTTTATCCAAGAGAAAATAGACTATAAAATCAGACATATAAGAATATTGATACTGTATCTGTAATCCAAAAAATGTGTTGAGAGCTAATATGATTTTATTAATGTGTAATTACATATGTGTCTATGTATTTGGCAATAATAGTCATTTAAATAATATATATTCAGGATATTTTAGTAGATAACCAGTGAGGTAATAAGAAAATCTATGATAGACTCAACTAAAATTTTAAAATGCTATGTTGTTATTCTTCATTTGTGTGTTTATCTCTGAAAATTCCAGGTTCACAAAGTGGATTTTGTTCTATACCATGGTGAGCCCCAAGCTGATTCCCTGTATCTAGAGTTACTCCAGTGATATTCCCTTAAGCACAGTAGAGCTTTTCAGTAACATGGCTTGCTTTGAGTTCATTCCTTTACCATGGTCCTCTAAGTAACCTCAAAAAATTCACTAAGCTTGACCTGAGTGATGTAATCACTTTTATCTGCCATTAGTGCCTTCTCTTAGATGAATACATGTTTAGTTACTTTTCACAGAAAATGAAACGAAACAGTTTAGGTTAATTTTTGTCATTCTTAGGGTAAAGATGTCACATTTTATTAAAAAACAAAATCTATCAATGTGTCTTCCTGCTTTATAATTGCTGATTATTCAATGAACAACCAAAGAGATGGGTGTCACAGTGTCACTTTTATACTTATATATAATTGTTTTATTATCTTATTTGCTTTGAGGATATTTGGGCAATCAGAATGATCGTGGCCAGTCCCCTCTAATTATTGAGCTCATTGCAAGCATGGAATATTAACATCTTGTCTCAACTCTGACCAACTAAACAAATAATCTAGAAACTCAAAAATGTAGTAAGAAGGAAGGAAAAACTAAACAAACAATAATCCAATCAGAACATAAAATAATAAAAAAAATTGAAACAGAAAACTCCTCTTAACATTTGTAAATACCAAAGATGTAACTCACATTTATAAAAATGGAAACAAGATTCTTCTCTTACACACTACATCTGAAAACAGTTTTCCCTCCTTCTCTCCTTCCACTCCCCCCATATTCTCCCCATGTCTAGGCAAATACCCAAAGAACTCTATTCTACAATAGACATACTTTTACATGCATATTTATTGATCACTACTCCCAACAACAGGAGCAAGAATTAGCACAGATGTCCACCAATAAATAGATGACTTCATATATGACATGCAGTGCATACAGGGAATGGAATTTCATTCAGTGTAAAGAGTGCAATTATGTGCTTTGTAAGAAGGTGGATAGAATTGAAGATCATGCTAATAAATCAGAAATACAAACATTGGATGTTTTCTCTCACATGAAAGCCCTGGATTTCAATATTTTATTTGTGAAAATATATTGGTTTGTAGTTCATGAACCTATAAAGGGGCAATATGATAGGATAAAGCGGTTAGGTAGGCAGAGCAAGAATCAAATGAAGGTAATAGAGTGTATACAACATAAAAGTAGAAGAAGGGGTATTACAGAGAAGGAAACCAGTGTATGTAGACCATTTAATACAAAAGAAGGTGAGGTAATGAAATCAGTAATGGAAACATATTTATAAAAAAAATATTAAAAAACCAACTACTTTGTGTGATCTTTATACACATTAATATAAAACAGAAACATAGCCTATGAAATTGCCACAGCCAAAGAGACACCAAGAAGACATGAGAGTAAATTTAATGTAGCATCTTGAAGCAAATCCAAGAGATAAAAAAAGAAGATTAAGTAAATTCCCAAGTTATGGGAATACACAAATACACTCTGGAATATAGGTAATAATGAATCAATATTGGTTTATTGCTTGTAACAAATTTACACACTAACATACCTAAGGGATTAGTAATGTAGAAATCAGGAATAGGTGGGAAGAACAGGTCTGAAATATTTAGATCTCATTATTCATTAAATTCACATCTGTTTAAAAATTAACATGATCATAAAAGTAAATCTATATTAAAATGTAATAAAGTGGCATGTTTATAGCAAGCCTATGTGTGACAGTTATAGATAAAATACCAAGCATTATAAAAGTAAGTCAAGTTGTAGGCATATCTTTATTTATTAATATCTCTAAACACCTTCCAACTCATCAACCTGAGGCATATATACCAAGATGAAGACGTTCTCAGGTGTCATTCTTTGGGGCAACTTGTCAGCAGTCGATACAATCAGCCAATGAGAATAGAGGAGCAGTTGCAATCTGTCTGCAAGAACACTGGAATTAGCAGAATCTACAGTGGTTATCACTTCACTTCCTCTTGGGGTCGAGGTCTCCTCCATTTGTCTGAGACTGTCCAACTTACATGGAGCAGATGCTGGTCTCTACTGATGGTCCTGGCATTGGCTGCTGCACCCCAGATTGATTCCATGGTCTCTTCAGGCAATCTGGCTTTTCCAAACCTCCTCTGGGCAGGACCTGTGTCATAGTCTCTTCTACCCACCTGAGTTTGCCGCGTTGGGGGTAGTGCTGTGCTCATGTAGATTTGGAGCTGGCTATTGCCATCTGGTCAATTATTGAGGCTGTGGTCTCTTCACCATCTCTTGGCCTAGGCGCAGGCTTTCGATGCTCCTCCTCTTGAGGTTGGGCTTTTTCTGTCAGCACAGCCTCTACACCAGCAGTTGCTGCCCCCTCACTAGGCACTTTGGTCTGTAACCGAACTTTTAAAAAATTATTCAATACTTATTTATTAGTAACTATATTCACTTATTTTTTTAAATAATTTATTTTTTATTTCAAGTTACATCTCAATCACAATCCCCTCCCTACTCCCCCCTCCGGTCCCACCCTTCCACCCTCTTCCCCTTCAACCCCCCATCCTCTATCTTTTTTTTTTTAGTTTAAGGTATATATTTTTCCCCACAATAGCTCCCCCTTTCAATCCAACAAATGGTTCCTTCTCTTACAACAATAAATACAATACAAAACAACAGAAATAATTAGGCCACAGTTATGAGAGTTATATGGCTTAGCACACATTCCCAATGTCCAGTCCATATGTATTTGGCACCTGACTTTAACATTCTACTAGCAAACCATCTCCATGAGTTTAAAATTCTATATCTAACTCAGCTTTCATACTAACTTGCCTCACAATTTTAAAAACATCTTCTTATATCCAGAACACCCTCTTGATTCCAAAACAACTCAAAATTTAACTATGAGACTCTAGCTATCTATTCTTCAACCACCTCAAAGACCTGAGAGGCATAAATAAATATATATGATTATATAGGAAGTGCAGGGCCCACAGCTTCCAAAACTAAGGAATGACATTCCAGTGGCTGCCTAGACAGTTCCCATTTTCTCTCCATACATTACAGCATCAATCTTCAGCAGTTTGGCCCTGTTTCTCTGACAGACATTGATTGTAGAGCAGGAATTATGAAGGACTTACCTACCCTGTCTTGGCAGAGCTAGCTGTTGACTTACCTGCTTCCAAGTTTTGTCCTTTTTGGACAGCATTCTGTCTACAGTTGAAGCAAGGGGTTTGCCACTAATTCAACCATCTCACACTGGAGATTCTTCGATGCTCATCTTCTACTTGGCGTGGAATAGTGGGTGCTGTCAGGAGCTGACATGTCTTGATATCAAAAAATCTTAAGTTAAGAAAACATCTTTGAATGCCATATTCTGCAGATCTCTTGAGGTTTTTGAAGACGCCCTATCTATCTCTTATATTTAGATAAGCAACTGTTGCTTGTCTCTTAGCAACTTGTTTTCTGATTAGCTATGTAGGAGTGAACAGACTTGAGAAAAAATGAGACATAGACATAGTATAGGAAAGATCAAGAAAAAAGGACAGATTACTGAATATGCCCTTATACCTTTGTATATTGATACAAAATTAATATTATATTTGGCTAAATTGGTATTGATCATTGTATATTAATGAAAAATAAAGATTGTATTGGACTACATCAGTACTGATTTTTGTATATTGATACAAAAGTAAGATTATATTTGGTCACAATCGTATTGACCCTTGTATATTGATGCAAAATTAAGATTGTATTAGGCTACATAGGTATTTATCTTTGTATATTGATAAAAAATTAAGATTATATTTGGCCACTTTAGTATTGATCTTTGTATATTGATACAAAATTAAGGGTAACGCTTCCCAAAGGTATTGTACCTAGTAATGCTTAAAAATGAAATGTGCAGTTTTGGCCTTTTGTTACCATCCATCATAAACTGTTTAGGATAATTAAGAAATGCAAACTAATAGTCATGCAAGCATGTCATTTTGTTAGTTACTATGATAGTCTATCACAGTTATTTTCTAAACTATATTTTCTTATAACAAATACAAAAAAGTAACTACTAACCCTAAAAATTCCTACAACCTCTATGAATGACTTCAACACTTATTACCTACCTACTAAACCTATGGATAACTATTACAACTATTTTCATAACCTTTTAGAAGGATACAGTCTCTGGGGTAGGTCCTCAGTCGTAAGGAACACAGTCTCTGGGGTAGACCCTTTAATGCACTTAGCAGTCTTTTTTCTGGAATATCTCAGATGTAGATCCATCAGGGTAAATTGGCTATGGTGGTTTCACCTTAAATAAGGCTTGAGGCTTTCTTCTCTCTGGGAGACCTCAGCCTTCTGTAGACCAACTTATTTCCTTCATATCAGCAACTCTGCCACTCTGCCTCAGTCTTTAAAGTCCGCCACAGTTTCGTTTAGGCCACTGTTTGGACAGGTCAAACCTCTCTAGGCAAAAGCTGAACTACAGGGTTTAGCCCTAGGGCTTTTGCTGTCTTGCTGAGGCTTTCTCTGCTCACCAGCTTCTTTCTGCCTCAGGAAGACCCAGCCATCAGTCCACCAGCACTTTCTCCATCAGAGGATACAAACTACTTGTTGTCCTTTCTAGTGTGAGGACTTGCTAACATCGGAGATCTCTAGCATGGGGTCCTCTAGCATTGGGCTCTCTAACATGCAGCTCTCTTGGCTCCATCCACTTGTCCTTAAATAGGATCTCTCCTTGTTCCATCTGCATCAGCTTAATTTGGGCTCCACCCATTTAGCAGCTGAAAACAATGCCAGGCCAAATACATTGATTTAGTCCATTAAGTCTTTACTGGCTTCTACCTTGTTTTTTAGTCCAGTGGTCTCTGACAGGTCTCAGCCTTTGGCAGTAATACCCTTTGGCAGGATGCTGTCTGCAGTCTTTCAAATTAAAGCAACCATGAGTAGAGATGTGAGGCAATGTCACGTATACCTCCCTCCCTCCGGAGTTTTCCAGGCCTTTCTTTTTATACACTCTCTCTAATTATGCATCAGGATGTTTTCTCATTGGCCAACTTTATGCCCTCCTTCAAGGTACACCTGTTCCAAGATCAAAGGTTCTTCCATTTGATCCCCACAGGTGCAAGTCCTTTAGGCTAATTTTGTGTGCTCTTTTTATGACTTTTTCAGAAGCACTTCTATAACTTTTATATATTAATTCAATATAACTGGTTTGAAAGAAATCCAAACCTCCACCATACCAAGTCCTAAAATATTTCTCATATCTTTAGGTCTAAGATAAGTGGAGACCCCCCCAAAACATTTTATGTGAGACATCTGCTAGAATACTGTACATCATAGCTCCCAGGGCTACTCTCTGTATATGGTCTTCTATTTTGCTGTTGTGGGACTTTACCCTTGAAGAGGCATATATAATGTGGTGATATTTCTAATGTCAACTGAAAACAGTTGGGAGGCACTCTGTGTCCATCAACTACATTACATTTGACTTGAACATACTATTCCACAAACTGAGCTATGCATAATATGTAGTTATTTTATATAGAATGAATGTGCAGTTTCAATTGTCTTGATGAAGTAAAGAAAAGTCATTTATAATGGGAAAAAGTCAAATACTCATGCTTTAGGCTTTGAGCATTTGCTCTTTCTTTGCTCATTGGAATGCTTAACATAGGAGATGTAAATAGGTAAAGGAAATCCTGTGTGCTTAATGAAGAAGAAAAGATGTATCATGATACAGACTATAAAAGGACACCTTGAAAATGTCTTCAAACTTAAAAAATTCTCATATTAATTTTAGGCATATATATATACAGACTAGTGAGGATCGGAAATATTATTTGAGTCTAATTACACTAAAACAATTTTTGAATACTTTAGTGCATCTATAAACACACAGACTGCTTTGAATACACATATTTGAAGTAAAGCTTTCATACCTCGGAAAAGAACAGATGAAGGAAGAAATCGTGAGGTGTGCCAGTGTCATGGTCCCCATCAATGCACTTGGAGTCTGCTCTCCCAGTGTCACTGTAGCAGCTAATCTCTTTCCATTGCCAGGTGGATCTAAGAACCAAAAAAGGTGAATGGAGCTTCTTCTAACAGAGATCACATGTTTTTAACTTAGGGCTTAGATTTCACCTAAGTTTCAGTCATCACATTTGTAAAGGTCGAATAGTAATGCTGACATCATTCAGTCTTATAAAGCTGCACTATAAAAACAGCTCTTCTTAGCTTATTATTGGATATAGGAAAGACTCAGTATATTCACTATCACTTCTCTCTGCTGTTTGTGGAAACTGTGTGGTAACTTGTGACTTTTTATTATCTGTAGTGGACTATTGAAATAAGACAAACTTGTCTTATGTGATCTATTCACACAGTACACAGAAGTAATGCTTAGTTGTAGCATATATTGTTCATCAAGAAACTTGGATTAAATTATGTTACCTTAAGATCCAATTAACCACACTAATTAATTTTCTCATTTTGTATATCATTATACTAATAATTGCATCTCAAGAGGCAGTATTTTCTTGATGCCACATTGATGTCCCACAGAGATTGGTGCTTGTTTTCAGAAACTTGGGATCATAGACTTCAGGGATATGAAGTCTCATATCCCACACTCACACATAAAGACTGTGGCATTTTCTGTAGTGATATCTTCAGGAACAGAGGGAGGCATGTAATGTTCATTTCACAAGTGGGTTGATTGGATATGTATAACTACATTGGTTTTGTTGGAATACTTTGAAATGACAGTTTCTGAGAGCTCAAATTTTGAATTACTCTCCCTTTCAGATAATAATATTGCACTTATAATGGAAAGTTCATAATGGAGGACTACTGAACTGCAAACATTAGCTAGTTTGTGTTTTATGCCTTGCTTCTGGAGTATTCATTAGCAAATACCATTCTTCGGTAAGGGATAATTCTGGCAGGAAATGTTATCATAATCCAGTTGCTCTCCTGAGAGGGAAACCATGTGAATAAAGGAAGTTGATGCTTGCTTCCCTGTTTAATTTTGTTCTTGTTCATGCTAAGTTCATCCATTCAGTCTGTTAGAGGTTATGTGGAGATTTTGCTCACAGTACATCCCAACACTGGAAGTATCTGTAAATAACCCATAGAACTGTTCATAGAGGAGCATAAATAAATGAACCATGTCTGAAGCAGAAGACAGAATTTATTTCACCTTTGAGATAAGAAGTCTAGCCGTGTTCCCAGGCAGAGTTTAGTCTAGGTTTTACTTTGTGTAGTGTGTTTAGTGTGAAATGTCAGTACAATTGGGAAATCAGCAGCCTTCCCATGATGTATCTATCGTCAGACTCCCTTCCTATTGTGACATCAGAAAGTGTTCTTGGGCACTGGCAACCATCCTCCTTCATCACATCCCTTGCCAGTAAAGAAGCAATGCTTGTGAGGCAATGATCAAGACATTTTTTTTCATTGTTAATCCTGGTCCTGGTCAGGTATTTTAAAAATTATGCTTTCTTTTGAACTCAGTGAAAGACAAATTACTCACTTGTCTTGGACATTTGAGGAATGAATATGTTCAGATCAGAACAATGGCATATGTTGAAAATGACACATATTAATGAATATATCCTCAAGTCTTTGAAATCAGTTGATAAATTGAGAAAAGATTATTTGTGATGATCTCAAAATTCTTTCCCCCACAAATATATGATTGGTCCCTCTGCTTCATGCCTCAAGGATGTTTCTATCAAGGGTCTTGGCAAGTGGGTAAATAAGGGGCTGTCTACATATTTGAGTTTTAACTTCCTAAATTAGTCCAACTTCCTTCAAAGCTATAGCCTGTAAACTTGCTTTAAAATCTGGTTATGTTATAAATTCTTATTAAGTCATATTAAGTCATAATATGAATAAAATTATTTATGTATAAAGGTAAAAGCAAAATATGCTGTTTATTTGTGCAATATTCACCCTATATACATCATGTGTTTAACTTCCATTTACTTTCTCTTGTATTTTGTGTAGCTAAATTATACAGATTTATAAAATCAAGTGATATATTTTTCATATCTACTAAAAATTTTTTCTAATCACCCTCAATTTTCCACTTGATCTATTAATTTTAACACCTTAAAACATTCACAGTTATTAATAGCCAACTGCCTTAATGATCTTTTGTCCACATCTTTGATTAGTTTTCCCCCAAAATTCAAAGTAACATTTTTATTAAAAAGCTGAACAGTCATGAATAGAAGATGGAATGTAGCACTCTAGTGTATTTGTTCTCTGAACTATGACTAGAACTAAATCCCCAAATGAACAAAATCAGTGTGATTATTTCACAGAGGTAAATGATATATACTATAGAAACTAACCCTGTCCTTCCATTTTAAGAAATCTTAGAGGAGCATTTAAATCATCACATCAGTCATGTAAATTTTTCTGGAGATTCAGTGAAGGATACCTTCTAACATAGCAGTCATTTTATGGGGTCCTAATGTTTAGAATATTAACTGATGAGAATACTGGGTAAATGTATTTTTGAATTTTATAGATCAATTAAGTAACTAAATGAAAAATATGTTATACTGGCTCTGTGTAATTTAAGATCATGTTTGGCATTATGTTGAAACCAGTTGAAACAAGTATGATGAACAGATTTTAATTTTGGAATGATTTCTGAACTGTACAGTGGACTTTAAGCTCTTCTTCTGTTTTAAGGCTTTTAGTCACATGCATATTTTATTATATCTTTACAGATATTTACTACACCCAACCCTTGCATCCAGAATCTTTTTTTTTTTTTTTGGAGAGCTCAAACTATATTTTACACCATAAAAGAAAGAATAATATATTATTATTCCCAAGCAACATTTAAATGGGGCAGATGGTTGAGGGAAACTGCACCACTGTTTCACAGTTCATTCTCCTGGGATTTTCAGATGTCCCTGAGCTGCGCTGTTTTCTCTCCATGGTGTTTCTTCTCATTTACGGAATTACTGTCTTGGCCAACCTGGGCATGACTGCACTGATTCAGGCCAGCTCTCAACTTCACTCCCCCATGTACTTTTTTCTCAGTCACCTGTCCTTTGTGGATTTCTGTTATTCTTCCATCATTGTGCCTAAAATGCTGGCTAACATCTTCAATAAGGACAAAGCCATATCATTCCTGGGATGTATGGTCCAATTTTACTTGTTTTGCACATGTGTGGTCACTGAAGTATTCCTGCTAGCTGTGATGGCCTATGACCGCTTTGTGGCCATTTGTAACCCACTCTTGTACGTGACTATCATGTCCCCAGAGCTCCAAATGGTACTGGTGTCTGGCTGCTACCTCTGTGCATCAGTGTGTTCTCTGATTCACTTGTGTTCAGCCCTTGAGATCCCATCATTTAAGTCAAATGTAATCAACCACTTCTTTTGTGATCTACCGCCTCTCCTAAATCTTGCTTGTTCTGATGTCACTGTTAATAAAGTGCTGCTGTTTGTTGTAGCCACCTTTAATGAGAGCTTTAGTATAGTGATTATCTTCATCTCCTACTTGTTTATCCTCATCACCATCCTAAGGATGCACTCGGTAGAGGGGAGGTACAAAGCCTTTTCTACTTGTGCCTCCCATCTCACAACCATCATTGTCTTTCATGGAACAATCCTTTCCATTTACTGTTCTTCCTCTTCAGATAACAGTGATGATGCTGACAAAGTGGCCACAGTGTTCTACACTGTAGTCATCCCCATGCTGAACCCTTTGATCTACAGCCTCAGAAACAAGGATGTGAAAGGTGCTCTGAGGAAACTTGTGGGCTCTAAGACATATTTCCAATGAATATTGTATTGTCAGGATACAGAAGTCAAGGTAGATCCTTGTAGAGAGATGAAGCGAAAGTTTGTCTGGAAAGAGAAGTAAGGTGCAGGGCAGCTCTGAGAGACATTTTTCTGTTGTTCAGCAGAGTGATTCCTAAATTTAAAAGCACAGCATTTAAAAGATGCCAAATTTTAAACTGGATTTCATCTTTTGATTTGAATTTGTTAGTCATGATTCATTTCCTACCTAGGCAAATATATTTCATTTTGGGTAAGGTCTTCCAAAATCTAAAAAGAGGGATTTTGTAAAGGTTCTAGTCTTGTTTTTGTATCCATAATGAACATTATTACTCATTTGAAAATAGAATATCTATAATTAACAATGAATGTCATGACACTAACAAATGTGTGTGCACTCTGTAACAGTACCATGAATATTTGCTCAGGATTTTATTTATTTTGCTACTCCAAGTTCCTTACTTACTTTATTTTCAATTTTGTAATACTGCTCCAGCACTAAGTGCCTTAAAAATATTGGACAACATATATTTGTTTAAGAAAATATTTTAGTAATATAGAATTATAATTCAACATTATTATTAAATAGTAACAATAATATATTTTTTAATTTTATTCACCACTATAAGCCACATCTCCATCCCAGTGCTCCCCCTCCACCCCTCCCACTCCCACCCTCCCACCCTCCATCCTACTCCTCCATAGTGGGGTTTTCCCACACATCATTGTGCCACCCAAGGTCAGGGGTCACATTAGGGCCAATAGCTTCCTCATAGACTCGGGGCCTACATTGCAGCACCACTAGGGCAGAGCATTTCATCATTAAAGTCTATATTCCTGGTCTTTTTGGTGTGTTGGTTGTAGGGTAGTTATCCTGTACTATATGGCTAAAGTCCAATTATAAGTGAGTTGATGCCATGTGCATCCTTCAGAGTCTGGATTAGTTCACTCAGGATGAGCTTTTCTACTTCCATCCATTTGGCTGCAAATTGCATGATTTCCTTTTTTTTTTCTGATAGCTGAGTAGTATTCCATTGTGTAGATGTACCATAGGATTTTTTATTTGTTTGTTTTAATCCATTCCTTAGTTGAGGGACATCTGGGTTATTTTCAGTTTCTAGCTATTACAAATAAGGCTTATATGAACATAGATGAGAAAATGTCCTTTTGGTTTGGTATGAAATCATTTGGATGTATACCCAGAAGTGGTATAGTTGGGTCTTGAGGTAGAGCTATTCCAAGTTTTCTAAGATATCGCCAGACTGATAATGACATAAGACAGAGGGCTAATCTCCAAAATTTATAAAGAAGTCAAGAAATTAAATGCTAAGAAACCAAATAATTCAATGAAAAAATGGGAAACAGCTAACCCGAGAATTCACAAAAGAGGAATCTCTAATGGTCAAGAGACACTCGAAGAAATGCTCAACATCCTTAATCATCAGAGACATGCAACTCAAGAAGACTCTGAGATTCTATCTCACACCTGTCAGAATGGCTAAGATAAAAAATTCTAATGACAGCACATGTTGGCGAGGTTGTGAAGAAATTGAACACTCCTCCATTGCTGGTGGGAGTGCAAACTTGTACAACAATAATATTCTTAATTATATTATATAAGTGAGTCAGTGTGTGATCTTTGCATGTGAGTGCACAATCTACAAAATATAGAAGAGTACTGTGTCTTATGGACTGAGATTTTCTGTCTCCTAGAAGCCATATGATGTGGGTCTTTAGAATTGAATTCAGGTCCTCTAGAAGAGCAGAAATCCATCATAAGTACAGCACCATCTAAACAGCTCCTTTACAGAATTCCTAGAATATTTTTAGTTTATTTTTCTTTCTATTGAGGACCATCATTGGAGAAAGAATTTCTGAACTCTCTCTTCCCTTGCTTTATATTTAATTCTGCACTCCTGTTAACTCTGCTACTGATGAAATACATCAGTATACTTTTAACCTGTGATCATGCTCTATGCTTATAAACACACATATACTTTTCATTTCATTAAAGTTGTACTTTTATGATTGCATACATGTATACTGTGCTTTTTCATTACTGTCAATCCACTCCCTGAACCCCTGAGCCCTTAAACTCCTCTCTCCCTGCATGTTTTTTCCATGTTTATGAATTTTGTTTTGTTTTCCCTTGCTTTGTGACTCATGAAGTTCTGTGTTATCATGGACTTTAGAATGTCCACTGGAGCATAATGCCCCTTCAGTGGGTTTGTAACTAAAAATAGTATTTTACCCTATACAGTTTATTCATAGCCCATAGTTGAACTCACACATTTTTGATCATGATACTACATTTCCAAAAATGCTTGTGTTTGTCAATCACAATTATTTTTAGTTTTATCTGCACCATTAACTTTTTTGTATTATGCCCTTAGGGTTTGGTTCCATTTCTAAATTGCACTCAGTTGTTGACAGAAGCCTCTCTCATTGTATCTACACTGTTAGAAAAGAAATGAGCTGGATTTCAGGGAAGTCAGGATGCTGTCTTGAATCTTATTTTTATTTGTCTTTATTTTTTATTCATTTACTTTTTAAATAAAAAGTATACATGCACTTATAAACTCTAGGAAGCACATATGACAGAAAATATACAATATTTGTCTTTCTGAGGCTGATTTAACTATCTTAATATGATTATATAAATTTTCTTACAAATGACCTAAGCTTTACATGAATTCCAGGGTATATAGCACATCATCTTTATTAATTCCTTTGCTGTTGTACACCTAAACTGGTTCTCTAATTTACCTATTCTGAATATTATAATAAATATTGATATTTGTTGGTGTAGTGTTAAGCATTCTAAATGTTAATTAATTGGTCCTGCTTGCTGTCTGTTACTTACATTGTCTCTGATTGGTTAAATAAAATACCAAGGCCTGAGATTGGGCAAAGACAGAGAAAGGTGGGACTTCCTGAGATTAGAGCAGGAAGCCTGCGCTTTAGGAGAGGACTAAAGCAATCCAGCCAGCAGCAGGAAGAAGAAGGAATTCCAGCCAGGAGCAGCAGGAAGGAGGCACACACCATGGGTTAGAAAAAGTGCCTCATTCCACATGGCCAGGAACATCGGCATACCATGGAGAATGGCAGTCCAAGGGGACATATGTATATATGGGGTCATATTTGGGTAATAGAATTATGAGCTAGCTTAGATGGGCTAAGATTGCACAACTCAGGCCAAGGCTTGTAAAATCCATATGGTGTCTGTGTACTCATTTGTAAAGGTTGCTTAAAGATTAACAACTGCCGAACCAATTAACAATAAAATAAATACTGGTTAAATAGTTTAATTAGTCATATTTTTTTACATATGGTGCCCAACTACGGCAATTAGAATGCATGCTTACAGCGTGAGAAGGCCCAGCTGAAAGCCAGTTTCCTAGCCCAAAAGCAGGGAACCGAACTCATATGCATTTCAAAGGTGCGGCTACCTTAACAAAAGCTGTTGCTGGCAGCAAAGGCAGAGAGCTGCAGTGTAGCTCTCCTTATGTACTAAAAAGCTGGTAGCCTTCTAAGCAGAATTTGAGAGTGGAATTAATTGCCTAGATTAAAAATGGAAGAATTCATAATGCCTCAATACTTTTGTATTCCAATTGAGTTTGTTCCTCTTAGCATGCAAATGATTTTTACCCTGACAAATGTGGTTCTGTGTATCGTTTTTGAGAAAGTTCAGACTAGGTTAGTCTTGAAGGAAAGAATTTACAGATGGAATGCTAAATTGCCATCTATGATAATAAAGGAAAGAGGGAGGCCTTTCCTGATAAATAATAGAAAATTGATGGCAGCTGGAGCTAAGAGTTCCCTGGGTACTAGTTGCCTGTCAGGAGTTTCTGGTTTAGTTCCGCCAATGAAATGCAGGCAAAACTAGACTCTAAGGAATAATGAACAAAGCTTTAATTGCAGCATGGGATGGCATGGTTAGACAGGCCAAGGCTTTTGGAATGTTGTTTCTTTGCTTGATTTTTATTTAGTTGTCTTTGATTTTCCTATATCGGGAGGTAGAAAGGATATTTTTCTGGTTTGGCATTGCTAAAACATAAGAGATTTTTGAAGATTTTGGGCAGATTTCGAGTGTCACTGCAGTTCAAAGTTACTCTCACGGTTAAAGTGTTACTAAAATCTGTGATTTAAGTGAAACATTTGAGCAGGGTGGTACTAGCACACGCCCTTAATCCCTTAATCCCATCACACTAGAGGAAGAAACAGGAAGATTTCTGGATTCTAGACCAGCCTGGTTTAAGCAATAAAGGCAGGGTGGGAACCCTGATGAGAAGATAAAATTGCTTGCTAAAGACAGTCTAGAATTCAAAATTGACACATTTTTTCCTTGATGTTAATATTAATAATATCCTTACCAATCTAATGGATAAATGCACATAATCTTAAATTTATGTGAAGATAAAGGGCTCACAAGCCAGTCTCCTTAGTTGTGGGGCTCCCACTGGAGAACTGGTTTCAAGAGGCATTTTGCCCCTAAAAGGGGTATGTTAATCTCTGGGCATGAAGGTGCATACCTTTAATCCCAGAACTTTGGAGGCAGAAGCAGGTTAATCTCTGTGAGTTCAAGGCTAGCCTGGTGCAAAGTCAGTCCAGGACAAGGATACACAGAGAAATCCTGCCTCAGAAAAAAAAGAGATATATTCTGTTAACCAATGTAATGACACAGAGTTAGGCTGGGGAAGAACTTGCAAACAGCATACCTCCCACAGCCAACAGTTAAGAAAAGCTAACATAAAATAGCATATCATGCTATTCTACCCCAATCTCCTTAAGAATGGGATTTCCATGGAATAACTGGAACTCAAAACTAATACAAATGTTTTAATTAATGTTATTGTTTAATAAGTGTAATTCAATTATTTAAATTAATACCTTGATTTCAAAACTTGGGATACAAGGAAAAAACAGGTTCCTTGTGTATTCGAAGCCAATCCAACCTACAGAGCTCTACAGAGCAAATTAAGACAGCCCAAGCTACAAAGAGAAATCCTGTCTCAATAAGGCTATATATCCACATAGAAATCAAATCTCCAAAGAAAGGAGAAAAGGAAAGAAAAATATATAAATGCTAACTTTGATCCCAAAACATGGGACACAAAGACAGAGACAGATTGGTTCCTTTTGAGTTTGTGGACAACCTAAAATACAAGGACAACCTAATATACAAAAAGCCAGAACAACACAGAATAAACCTGTTTTAATCAATTAGTAAATTTATGTCAACTGTAGAGGAGAATACTTAAACTCCATATAGTCTTATACTGTATTTTCAATTTAAAATAGATTATATATAGCATATATATGTAATACTATTACATGCCATGTTTTTATATAGCATGAATAGAGACTTACAAATATCTTTCTTCTGTTCAAAGAACAGAAAATATTCCTTAATTGATTTGTGAATCCTGCACATCCAAGGCATTTTGGTAATTGCAGAACTATATGTTTCTTGTGAGAAATTATATATTTTTAGAACTGGACCAGAGTCCAAAGAAGACAAGACAAGTAACCCGGATGATTCAGCCTCACAGACTGCCTCAATAGCTGTTTCCTCAAAAAAATCTGCATCCAAAACAACTTCAAACAGCTTGCTGAGATGGCCCAGCCTCAAAGACTGTTCCAGACAAGACTTTAGTGACGCCCTGAACTTTCCTACCCAAAGTCCAGCTTCAAACTACAAATTTCTCAGAACATTCAAATTGCTGAGCACATAGAGACTGGACAACAAATGTTACAATTTACTTGCTTAACCTTTTTTTTTTTTTCATTTTATTTGGGCTCCTAAACAGGTTTTCTGCGTCCTAATTCAGCAGGAAGAAGTTTTAAGAGAACAACGCCCCATTCCCAAAAAGTGGGGTGGATGATAGATGTTTTTTAGGGGGGATGGTTACAAATTGTTATATGGTCTTGTTAAGCAAGGTGTAGGAGGTTTGGCTGGGGGATTTTTTTCTTTTCTCTATCCTTCTTTCTCTCTTATATAGTGGGAAAAGACTTGAAAAGAAAAAGAAAAAGAAAAATGTATTATATACATTCTATATATGTATATAATATAGAAATGATAAGATATAAGGATAGATTATTGAATCTGCTCTGAAACGTAAAATTATTGTTATTCTTTAAATAAAGTTATCTTTTGATACATTGGTATAGAATTTTGTATATCGATATAAAAATAAGATTAACTTTGATTCATTAGTATAGAATTTTATATTTTGATACATAATATGTATATTTTAACTCTTATATAACGTATTGTGCCTATACAACTCATTTAAAGGTATAGGTTTACTTCCAATACTTTTATGGGTTGCTATTGCAATCTATTTAGGAGTCTGGGTAATACAGGTTGATTGCTAGCCAGTCAAGCTCCTGGTCATGTCAAATACTAGTCTTAATTTATCACAAAATAGACTTAATAGGTTAAACAGATAGTAAATGGTTAAAATATACATTTTTTCATAGATAGCTAGAAGATAGATGATAGATAGATTTATAAATAAATCGATAGATATCTTCAAAACCCTCAGAGGCATACAGAAAATGGCATTTAAAGATGTTTTTATTATTTTAAGAATTGTTTGACTTAAGACAGTCAGCTCTTGACAGCTCCCATTTGACTTGGAAGAAGACAATGAGCATCAAAAAGAAATCTCCCATCAGGAGATAATTCCTCAAAAAGAAATCTCCCATCAGGAGATAATTCCTCAAAAAGAAATCACCCATCAGGAAATAATTCCTCAAAAAGAAATCTCCCATTAGGAAATAATGCCTCAAAAAGAAATCTCCCATCAGGAGATAATTCCTACTGGGCAAAATTGCCCCTGCTCTCTCAATAGACTATATACAGCCCAAAGATGGACCAGAGCTTAAATGCAGGTAAGTCGATGTCCTAATTCTGCAGAGACAGAATGGGAAAATTCTTATTTCCGGCTGCACAATTTAGTCTGTGAAAACTGCTTGGCCAGAAGGCTGAAGATGATGCTCCAACGATATCAAGAGATATTTGGGACTGTCTAGGCAACAAACTGTCATACTTTTTTTTGGAAGCTGCTCCCCTATGCTTCCTATAGACTCAAATAATAACTTTATCCCTTCTTATTTCTTGATGGGGTTGAAGGCATAATAGTTATAAAATTTCAATTGAACTTGAGTTGTTTTGGATTTAAAAGGATATTTTCAAGTCTAAATAAAATCTTTAGGTTTATAAATATAGGATATGAAAGAAATTATTTAGGTCCAGAACTTTAGACACACCAAATAAATGATTTTTTTCTTCAAGATTGTCTGATACAAATAAGGTTAAACATTATGTGCATAACTTTTATATATGGTTTTCTTGATTGTTTCATATCTGTTCTTATTGTTTTTACTACATAGCCTTTTTTTTAGACAAAAGGAGGGAATTGTTGGTGTAGTGTTAAGCATTCTAAATGTTAATTAATTGGTCCTGCTTGCTGTCTGTTACTTACATTGTCTCTGATTGGTTAAATAAAATGCCAAGGCCTGAGATTGGGCAAAGACAGAGAAAGGTGGGACTTCCTGAGATTAGGGCAGGAAGCCTGCTCTTTAGGAGAGGACTAAAGCAATCCAGCCAGCAGCAGGAAGAAGAAGGAATTCCAGCCAGGAGCAGCAGGAAGGAGGCACACACCATGGGTTAGAAAAAGTGCCTCATTCCACATGGCCAGGAACATCGGCATACCATGGAGAATGGCAGTCCAAGGGGACATATGTATATATGAGGTCATATTTGGGTAATAGAATTATAAGCTAGCTTAGATGGGCTAAGATTGCACAACTCAGGCCAAGGCTTGTGAAAATCCATAAGGTCTCTGTGTGCTCATTTCTAATGGCGGGATAAGGATTAAAGGCTGCCGAGCAATCAACAATAATTTAAATGCTGATAAATAACTTATTAGCTATATAATTTTTTACAGATATTAAAAACTGTCATTGATTTAATTTTCCCTGGTCGGGTGGAAAGCCCTTGGGGAATGCTTTTGGCAGGCCTTTGTAAACATTCTCTCAGTCCAATGAATCAAAGACTTTCTGAGCAAACCAAATAAAACTCAGTCAGCTTCTTACTGCTTTCAAGTGGAGAATGTGGGAGAGATATTTTACCTATTTGCACTTCAGAAAGAGTGTATTGTTTTTCTCTTAATGTCTGAGCACAGACCATAAATGTTATTTCTGTATTAAGACTTTAAGTTCAGGGGATCCAAGATAGCGGCAGCCTGCGTGGACGTATTTTGATTTCGGGGTTAACAGTCACAGGGCGGCGAGTGTTGCAGGATGCTGTACAAACTGCTCGACCCCTTTAGATCTCACCCAACTACCCAGGGACCACTGAGGATCCCTGGGCAGGAGGCTCCCTCCCACTCTCGGACATGCAAAGATCCCCCATCCCCCACCAGGAGAGACATGCCAGGTAAGTTCCAATCTAATACCCAGCGGGCAGATTAAGATCCCAGGCAGAGATAATCCCCACCCTGATGGGCACCCCAGGTCTCGCACAGACGATCCAGCTATCTGGCCAAAGGTTGCCACCCTTGGAAGTGAGGGCAACTCGGCTGCAAAGTGCCTTCAGACTGCAGATTGCAACCCACTGTGGTGACATCACTGGCCACTTTCCAGGCCGTGGGAGCGACAAGGCTATTGGGGGTGAAGGCAGATTTACCCACCACAGGAGCCAGCCCCAGGAAAACTGCGAGGTATTTGAAACTGTTGTATATCGAACTTTTTTACTACTACTGGACCTTCCAGCGGGGAACCAGGGCTTACTTGTACACAGTTCCACCCCCTGGATTAGATAGGTCTCCACCTAGGAGGCAGGATGAATGACTCACCTTATAGGGGTGGAGTAAGGCAACTTGACTCCTACACCAAAGCGATCCAAGTCCAGATGACAGCTAAAAAATTCCACATAGCCAGAGGCCCAAAACAAACAAACAAACAAAAAAAGAAAACAGAGCGAAATGACTCCGACAAAAGAAAGCAATGCTATTCCATCCAGCCCGAACCAACTCACCACAGCAGAAACACATGAAAACGATGACAATTCTACATTATGGAAAGTGATAGAGTCCCTTCAAGAAGAACTTAAATCTATGAAGGAATTCAAAGAAGCCACAATTGCACATACGAAAGCGATGGAAAACAGCATTAGAGAACTTCAGAACAAGGTGAGTCAACTTAAACAAGAAAAAGAGAGGGCAATGGAAGACTTTCAGGCAAAGACAAGCAAACTGGAGCAGGAAATGTACAAAACAAATAACATCACTCAAGAAATGAAAATGAAAATGGAAAGAATAAAGAAAACACAGTCAGAGTTAAAAATGGAAATGGAGAATCAAGGGAAGAGAACAGGAATTATGGACTTGAATACCAAAAATATGATTAAAGAGATGGAAGACAGGATCTCAGGCATGGAAGATTCGATGGAAGAAATCAATACAACATCCAAAGAAAATGAGAAAGCTAAAAAATCTCTCCCCCACAATATCCAAGAAATCAAGGACTCACTGAAAAGATGGAACTTAAGAATTATAGGCATAGAGGAAAGAGAAGACTCCCGACTCCATGGCCCAGGAAACATCTTCAACAAAATCATAGAAGAAAACTTCCCAAACCTAAAGAAAGAGATGCCAGTAAAAATCCAAGAGGCTTACAGAACACCAAACAGATTAGATCAGAAAAGAAACTCCTCTCGCCACATAATAATAGAAACTCCAAATGTAGAGAACAAAGAAAGGATATTAAAAGCTGTAAGAGAAAAAGGCCAAGTCACATATAATGGCAGACCAATCAGAATCACACCTGACTTCTCCTCAGAAACTTTAAAAGCTAGAAGGGCCTGGACACATGTCCTACAAGCCCTGAGAGAACATAGGTGCCCAGCCAGACTACTATACCCAGCAAAACTCTCTATCAACATAGATGGAGAAAACAAGATATTCCATGACAAAATCAAATTCAAACAATATCTCCTCACAAACCCAGCCCTACAGAAGATCCTAGAAGGAAAATTCCAACACAGAGAAGATAACTACACCCAAGAAAACAGAGGAAATAGAAATCTCCACAGCAACTAAACAAAAAGAAACACAAGACAACCACCTATACCAAAATAATGGGAAATAACCACCGCTGATCACTAATACCCATCAACATCAATGGACTCAACTCGCCAATAAAAAGACACAGACTTACAGACTGGATACGTAAACAAGACCCATCTTTTTGCTGTATACAAGAAACACATCTCACTATTGAAGATAAACACTATCTCAGAGTAAAGGGCTGGGAAAAGGTCTTCCAAGCAAATGGACCCAGGAAAAAGGCTGGAGTAGCCACCCTAATATCAAACAAAATAGACTTCCAATTGAAGTTAATAAAAAAAGACAGAGAAGGACATTACATACTCGTTAAAGGAAATATCCATCAAGAGGATATCTCAATATTGAACATCTATGTCCCCAATACAAAGGCACCTTCATTTATAAAAGAAACGCTTCTAAAACTTAAATCGCACATCGATCCAAACACTTTAATACTGGGAGACTTCAACACCCCACTCACAACTATGGACAGATCATCAAGACAGAAGCCAAACAGAGAAATAATGAGTCTAAAAGAGAACATAAAACAAATGAACCTAACAGATATCTACAGAACGTTTCACCCAAACACAAAAGAATACATCTTCTTCTCAGCACCTCATGGAACCTTCTCCAAAATCGACCATATAGTTGGACACAAAGATAGCCTCAACAGATACAAGAAAATTGAAATAACCCCTGTATCTTATCAGACCCCCATGGAATAAAGCTGGAATTCAATAGCAAAAGAATCAACAGAAAATCTACACTCACATGGAAATTGAACAACTCTTTACTAGAGGACCACTGGGTCAGGGAAGAAATAAAGAAGGAAATCAAAGACTTCTTAAAATCCAACCTAAATGAAGACACAACATACCCAAACCTATGGGACACAATGAAAGCTGTGCTACGAGGAAAGTTCATAGCACTGAGTGCCTTCAAAAAGAAAATTGTGAGAGCTCATATTAGCAAATTAACAGCTAAACTGGGTGAATTGGAAAAAAAAAAAAAAGAAGCAAATACTCCCAAGAGGAGCAGAAGGCAGGAGATCATCAAATTTAGGGCTGAAATCAAAAATTTCAAAACAAAAAGAACTATACAAAGTATCAATAAATCCAAGAGTTGGTTCTTCAAGAAAATCAACAAAATAGACAGACCCTTAGCCAAATTAACTAAAAGAAGGAGGGAGAAAACACAAATCAACATAATCAGAAATGAAAAGGGAGATATAACAACAGACATTGAGGAAATCCAGAGAATATTTGAATCCTACTTTAAAAATCTATACTCCACCAAATTTGAAAACTTAAGTGAAATGGACAATTTTCTTGATAGATTCCACCTACTGAAGCTAAATCAAGATCAGATAAACAGATTAAACAGCCCTATAACCCCTAAGGAAATAGAAACTGTCATTAAAATTCTCCCATCCAAAAAAAGCCCTGGGCCAGATGGCTTTAGCACAGAATTCTACCGGACCTTCAAAGAGGAGCTAACACCAATACTTTTCAAACTCTTTCACAAAATAGAATCTGAAAGAACATTGCCAAACTCATTCTATGAGGCCACAGTAACCCTGAATACTAAACCACACAAAGACCCAACAAAGAAAGAGAACTTCAGACCAATCTCCTTCATGAACATAGATGCAAAAATATTTAATAAAATACTAGCAAACCGAATTCAAGAACACATCAAACGTATCATACACCATGCTCAAGTAGGCTTCATCCCAGGAATGCAGGGATGGTTCAACGTACAAACGTCTATCAACGTCATTCATCATATAAACAAGATGAAAGAAAAAAACACATGATAATCTCACTAGATGCAGAAAAAGCATTTGACAAAATCCAACACCCCTTCATGCTAAAAGTTCTGGAGAGAACGGGCATACAAGGACCATACCTAGAAATAATAAAGGCAATATACAGCAAGCCAGTGGCTAACATCAAATTAAATGGAGAGAAACTTGAAACATTTCCTCTAAACTCAGGGACAAGACAAGGATGTCCACTTTCACCATATCTCTTCAATATAGTACTTGAAGTTCTTGCTAGAGCAATAAGACAACTAAAGGAGGTGAAGGGGATAAATATTAGAAACAAAGAAGTCAAATTATCCCTATTGGCAGATGATATGATAGTATACATAAACGACCCCAAAAATTCAACCAGACAACTCTTACAGCTGATAAACACCTTCAGCAAAGTGGCTGGATACAAAATTAATTCAAAACAATCAGAAGCCCTTCTTTATACAGCAAACAAATGGGCTGAAAAAGAAATAAGGGAAACAAACCCCTTCACAATAGCCACAAACAACATAAAATACTTGGGGGTAACTCTAACCAAGCAAGTAAAGGACCTGTACAAGAAGAACTTCAAGCTCTTGAAGAAAGAAATGGAAGAGGCCTTTAGAAGATGGAAATATCTCCCATGTTCATAAATAGGTAGGATCAACATAATAAAAATGGCCATCCTACCAAAAGCAATATATAGATTCAACACAATTCCTATCAAAATACCAACACAATTTTTTATAGACTTGGAAAGAGCTATTCTCAATTTCATATGGAACAACAAAAAGCCCAGAATAGCTAAATCAATCTTGTACAATGAAAAAACATCTGGATGTATCACCATCCCAGATTTCAAGCTGTACTACAGAGCAATAGTTGTAAAAACAGAATGGTATTGGTATAGAAACAGACCAGTAGATCAATGGAATCTAATTGAAGATCCAGAAATAGACCCACACACTTATGGCCACCTAATTTTTGACAAAGAAGCCAAAAAGGCACAATGGAAGAAGGACAGCATCTTCAACAAATGGTGCTGTCCAATTGAATGTCTACTTGTAAAAGAATGAAACTAGACCCATACTTATCGCCTTGTACAAAAGTTAAGTCCAAGTGGATCAAAGACTTTAACATAAGGCCGGTCACACTAAATCTACTAGAAGAAAAAGTGGGAGAAACCCTTGAACTCATTGGCACAGTTGACAACTTCCTGAACAGAACACCAACAGCTCAGGACTTGAGATCAACAATCAATAAATGGGACCTCATGAAACTGAAAAGCTCTGTAAGGCAAAAGACACTGTCATTCGAACAAAACGGCAGCCTACAGACTGGGAGAAAATCTTCACCAACCCCACATCTGACAGAGGGCTAATATCCAAAATCAACAAAGAACTCAAGAAATTAAATGCCAAGAATCCAAATAATCCAATCAAAATTGGGGGACAGAGCTGAATAGAGAATTCACAAAGGAGGAGTCCCTAATGGCTGAGAGATCCTTGAAGAAATGCTCAACATCATTAATCATCAGAGAAATGCAACTGAAGATGACTCTGAGATTCCATCTCACACCTGTCACAATGGCTAAGATCAAAAGCTCAAATGACAGCACATGCTGGTGAGGGTGTGGAGAAAGGGGAACCCTACTCCATTGCTGGTTGGAGTGCAGGCTTGTGTAACCCCTAAGGAGGTCAGTATGGCGATATCTTAGAAAACTTGGAATAGCTTTGCCTCAGGACCCAGCTATACCACTTCTGGGTATACACCCAAATGTCTCTTCACGGAATCATAAGGAAGTTTGCTCATCTATGTTTATAGCAGCCTTATTTGTAATAACTAGAAACTGGAAACAACCCAGATGTCCCTCAACCAAAGAGTGGGTTAAAAAAACTGTGGTACATCTACACAATGGAATATTATTCAGCTATCAGGAACAATGAAATTATGCAATTTGCATCAAATGGATGGAACTAGAAAAGCTCATCCTGAGTGAGCTAACACAGACTCAGAAGGATCCATATGGCATCTATTCACTTATAGTAGGATTTTAGCTGTATAGTAGAAGGTATTGATACTACAACTAAAACACCAAAGGGAACTTGGACATAGACTTTTTATTTTTTATTTAATTTTTATATTTTTTTCTATTTTTTATTCTTTTTTATCTGTTTGTCTGCTTATTTGTTTGTTTGTTTTTTAGTTCTCTCTCCTGGGCAATGAGACACTTTTCACTGGTGGTACTGCCTCGTAGACCCCCCAATGAATGAGGAGGCTCTTGGCCATCATACAACCTCTTAACTGAGTTGAGGGACTGTTATATAAGGACACCCCACCCCAGAGAAATGGGATGGAAGTGTTAGGATGTAAAGAAAAAAAAATGAAATGTGATGCTTCGGCCTTTTACTACTAATTGTCATAAACTGTTTAGGATAATTAAGAAATGAAAACTAATAGTTATGCAAGCCAGTCATTTTGTTAGGTACTATGACAGCCTATTATAGTTATTCTCTAAGCTAATCAGAAATAAATCTGCTAAGAGACAAGCAACATCTGCTTATCCTAATATAAGAGATAGATAGGGCCTCTTCAAAAACCTCAAGAGATCTGCAGAATATGACATTCAAAGATTTTTTTCGTAACTTTAGATTTTTTTGTACCGAGACATATCAACTCCTGACAGTACTCCCTAATCTACCCCCAGTAGACGATGACCATCGAAGAATCTCCAGTGGGAGATGATTGAATGAGTTGCAAGCCTATCTCTTGGTAGGAAAAGCCCCTTGCTCCAACTGTAGACAGAATGCTGTCCAAAAAGGACAAAACCTGGAAGCAGGTAAGCCAACAGCCTAGCTCTGCCAAGACAGGGTAGGCAAGTCCTTCATCACCCCTGCTCTACAATCAATGTGTGTCAGAGAAATGGGGCCAAACAACTGAAGATCGATGCTATAATGTATGGAGAGAAAATGGGAACTGTTCAGGCAGCCACTGGTATGTCATTTCTTAGTTTTGGAAGCTGCAGGCCCTGTACTTCCTATAAAATCAGATATATTTATCTTTCTCAGGTCTCTGAGGTGGTTGAAGAACAGATATCTAGAGTCTCATAATTAAATTTTGAGTTGTTTAGGAGTCAAGAGAATGTTATAGATCTAAGAAGATGGTTTTAAAATTGTGTTGCAAGTTAGTATGAATGTTGATTTAGATATAGAACTTGAAACTCATGGAGATCGTTAGATAGTAGAATATTTTTTTTATTAATTTATTTTTTATTTCTTCAAGTTACATCTCAATCGCATTCCCCTCCCTACTCCCTCCTCCATTCCCACCCTCCCACCTTCAACGCCCCATTCTCTTCCCTTTTTTTTTTTTCTTTTTAAGTTTAAGGTATTAGATAGTAGAATGTTAAAGTCAGGTGCCAAATACATATGGACTGGACATTGGGAATGTACGCTAAGCCATATAACCCTCATAACTGTGTCCTAATTACCTTTGTTGTTTTGTATTGTATTTATTATTATAAGAGAAAGAGTCATTTGTTGGACTGAAAGGGGAAACTGTATGGGGAAATAAGATATACCTTAAACTTAAATTTAAAAAAAAAAAGGGGGGAAGAGGATGGGGGTTTCAGTGTAGGAGGTAGGACTGGAGGGGGAATAGGGAGGGGACTGGGATTGAGATGTAACTTGAAGAAATAAAAAATAAAGAAAAGAAAAAGATGGAGAGGTGGAAGGGGATAGGAGAGTGGGACCTGGTGGGGGAGGAGGGAGGGGATTGTAACTGTTGATTGAGGGGATTCAACTGTTGTTGAGTTGATTGAGATGTAACTTGAAGAAATAAATAAATGTTGAAAAAAAAAGACTTTAAGTTCAACTGATGCTTGGTTGTAGTCATAAAGCACATGTGAGGAAAAGTGTAGGCTATTCTTTATGATCCTGCTGAAGTTCCCCATGGATAATTTATATGGTAAATCTACTGCTTTATCCATAAGACTATAAATTAATTGACCTTATATTATCCTGAGTTGTAGTAAACAAGATGGAACTCCACGAGGCACATGATCCTCATGAGTTGATGAATTCAAAGGTTGATTTAGAATCCTGGACAAAATAGAAGGGAGGCATAAAAGACTCCACAGTAAGTTTTCAGATTGGACATTTATGTTTTTATTTATATTTTGTTTGTTGCTTGGGATAATACTTTCAAAGTATGTAATTGGCCATTAAAACTATAAAGAAATGTTTTGTCTATAATACCATTCCAACTCATAAAATCATGTTGACTCAGATGATACCTACTCCTACATAAACCAGAAATTTAATGACTTAGAGAAATTTAAAATGATTTAAAAAATAAAATATCAGCTTTGACTTGCAGTTATATTTTCTACTATATTGATTATGGTCTATCCAAGCATTCTGATCCTATTTCCACAGGTTGTTATTGGTTTTTAATAATGAAGAGCAATATGATTTAAAATCATCCACTCTATGAACAAGATGTAAGAAATGACATAATTTGGTAATACCTTTCAATTGTATGTATAATATATGTTTTTAAATATGTATTATACACATCTGAATTTTTTATTCTATCTTTTTTCCTCCCCTTTTTAATCCAAAGAAGGGTCCTTTTCTTATAGCAATAAATACAACACAAAACAATAAGAACAATTAGGAAAGAATTATGAAAACTATAAGGTATGACATATAGTTCCAGTATGCAGTCCATATATGTATTTGGCAACTAATAAGAATATTTTATTATCTGTCTATCTTGATGAGTTTAAAGTTTTATACATAACTCAATATCCATCCTAACTTGCATTACCAACTTTGGAACATCTTCTTAAACCTAGAAGATCCTTTTAGTTCCTAAACTACTTAAAACTTAACTGTGAGACTATAACTATCATGTCTTCAACCACATCAGAGACCTGAGAAGGATACACATATCTGAATAAACAGGAAGTGCAGAGCAAGCAGCTTCCAAAACTAAACTAAGAAATGACAGACAACTGGCTGCCTGGACAGTTAATAGTTTCTCTCTAACTTTGGAGCATCTATCTTCAACATTTTGTCCCAGTATTTCTGACAGACGTTATTTGTAAAGCAGGAAATATGAAGGACTTGTACATTCTGTCTTGGAAGAGGTGGGTTGTTGACTTACCTGCTTCCAAGTTTTGTCCATTGCAGACAGCATTTTGTTTACAATTTAAGCAAGGACTTTTTCTTGCCCAGTGGCTAGTTTGCCACTAATTCAGCCATTTCCGAGTGGATATTCTTTGATAATTATCATCTATTTGAAGTTTCTTCTCAAGTTTCTCAAGCTTCTTCTCAAATTTTAATATTTTGGTATATATTCATGGCAATATTTATTGAGTTCAAAGTTAAAAAAAAATTCCTCAGACCAATCCTGACACTTCAGGACATCTCATATTACTACCAGCATTACTTTTTACTTGGACATAATTTACAATATAACAGCTTGAAAAACTTCCCAAAATCTTCTACAGAGATTTTTATGTGTATATTGAAAAGTCATTACAATCAGGCCTAGATTGAAATTTTAAAGACAGAACACCCCACCCAAAAAAACCCCAGATGATTGGCATGGTTCCATCTGAGGACATCTAGTTCTATATCTAAAAGGGAGAACACAGTGCTGACATCTTTCTGAGTTGTCTTTCTCCATGGAGTCAATCAAATGCAGAGGTCAGAAGCCAACATTTTTCTTTTCTAGCCACTTATTTTGGTTTTCCCAATGATTTGTCCCATTTTTCCTTAGTGAGACTAACATAAAGGTAATGATATATTTTAGTCGACTGTGATGAAGTTTAAATGAAATCATTTTGATATAAATTTTATAAGACACTAGATGTCTATTATTAGTTCACATCATTATGAAGTGATCCTTGCTTTGAGCTAAAATGCTTTGTAGCAATGTGACAAAGAAAAACTTTATAAGAAACACCAATGAAAACTGCATTATAATTCACAAGCTTGATACAAGAATGTCAGCATCCAGAATCATCCAATTATGAAATACACTATGTTTTGATTTTTAAATAGTTTTCCATTTATTTGTGTATATCTCTGTGTGTGTGCATGTGTGTTTGTGTGTGTATTTTCATGTATATGCAGGTTTGTGTGTGCTCACATGTAGGCACACATGTGTATGGACTTATATATGTGTATATGCAAGTGTATGTGTTTGTATATGGAGGTTTGTATAAATGTGTATGTATATGCATGTTTGTGTGTATGTGAATGTGTGCATGTGTGTGGTATTTTAAATAAGTAAAGTTCCTAGTAAAACTCTGGGAGTCTATTTGTACCTGAACCTTTTGGGAATGTAGGATCAAACGCATGTTATCAGAACCATGTGCTGGTTGCCTATACCAAATAAACCATCTAGTCCGTATATATGCTTGGTTTTTCATGATAGTTTCTGATGAATTATTCTCTGCTGATGAAATGAGCCAATTCATGCCACATTAAAGTATATAATGGCAGGTTTAAATCTCGGGTGGGTTTAGTGCTCCCAAGGAACTGAGGCCAGGGAAGTTGCCATGGGGAGGAATACAGAGAGGAGAGAGAGAGAGAGAGAGAGAGAGAGAGAGAGAGAGAGAGAGAACAAAAGATAGAAAGAAAGGAAGAAGAGAGAAAGAAAAAGAAAGAGTCTTCATACAGAGGAGGGAGGGGCAATGAAGAGAAAGAGGGAAACCAAAATCCAAAATGTCTGAATTATATAGCAAAGAGCTTCTGGAAGAGCAGAAGCCCAGCCCCTGGTCTGGTAAGCTCATGGTAAAAGGCAGGATATGCCAGATATATATCCTGTTACAGCTAGGGACTGAGGGATTATGGGAGAGCCTGGAGACCAGGTCCATTTTGGTGTGTTAAATATGCATCTTGTCTCTTGTCCCAGGTCTGAAATCCAGCTCAACAGTTTCCAAAATCTGGGTGTTGATATATATATATATATATATTGTTTTGTTTTGTTTTGTTTTTAGAGACAGGGTTTCTCTGTGTATCCTTGGCTGTCCTGGACTCACTTTGTAGACCAGGCTGGCCTTGAACTCAAAAAGATCCGCCTGCCTCTGCCTCCCAAGTGCCGGGATTAAAGGCGTGCGCCACCACCGCCCAGCATGATGTATATTTTTAAACGTGTACATCTTGAGAACTTCAGACATGAGAACTGCATCTATATCATTTTCACCCCTTTCTAACCCCAATCTTTTCCTGTTCTTCCTCCAAAATTCATGCTGTCTTCTTTGAATTATTATTGATTTTCATGACTGTGTGTGTGTGCATGTCTGTGTGTGTGTGTGTTTGCTTGCAAATAATGGGTTCACAGCTGATCACTCGGGATAGTTTATTCTGTTATGTGGGAGCTGAATATTTTTTGATATATACATAATAATTATAGATATGTGGGAGGAAATTCTGACATTTTGATTGCATGCATTCATTATTCAATTATCAAGGTTGAGCATTCCACCTATTCAGCATGCACAAACAACTTTGTTTTTACAGTGAGAACATTGAGTTTATTTGGATCTTAGCTAAGGCAGTGGAGCAGGAGCCAATGTCACACTGCTCTCTTTAGCTGCCTAAGACTTCTTTTCAGAGACCTTTCCTCTGGTAAAGCCAGGAGCCCTTATTCCCCGCAGAAAAGACCTATATAATGTTTCAGTATAAGGCAGAGTTGGAATTTATTAATTAAAAGTTTCAGCACAGAATTAAGGAGAAGGCTGATAGAGAGAGGTACTCAGACAAAGGATTAATCATTCCTAACTGTTAGTGTTTCTCAAAGTAATGTGTAAGTCAAGTGAGAGTGTTGGAGGTCTCTGTAACTGCATTGCAAATCCTTCCTACAGAAACTTAGATTGGATCATATCATTAGTTGTAATACTTATTGAATAGTTTTACTGTTTATAAGGTAAGTCTTTAGGTCACTTGAGTTGGCCTGAAAATTAAAAAAATATTTTTCACTGTGAAAAAGGTCAGAGTTTTGTTGGTGAGATTTCCAGAACTTGTCAAGGAAAATTTTATCTAGGAAACAAGAGGCTTATTCGATGGTTTAATTGATTTAAAATTAATAACAGCTCATTATTATTTCAACACTTTGTTTGAAAATATCTCTCATTAAAGGAATGTTCTTTAATCTTTGTAAGGGCAAATTTCAGTGCAAATTATGTATTTTCACATACACTTTACATAATCTAACCTTAGTATTATTATTACTGTGAAACACCTCCATACATCTTGGATTGTTTATAAACAAATTTCTGATGATGTTCCACAGAGAGCATTTTGGAGTCTTTCAGGACATATACCTCTAATTCAATTTTATTAACTTTGTTATGGCATAGAAATTAGTCTTCACTGTACATAAGGGATCCTTCTCCCTAGAGCTTAATTTGTAATATAAACTCTCTGCTAATGAGAAATGTTTAAATTTTGAATACTGGGAAGAAACTGCCTCAGGTTTGTTCAAAAAGCTCTAACTACTTAAAATTGGAAATAGGAAATGGACATATTTTATCCAATAAAGTTTTTTAATATTTCTTTAATTTAGAATAATTTAGTTTAATTTTTTGTCATAATATTTTGAAAATATTTTGGCATTCATTCTTTCAAAAAATTGGCTCATATATCTGACTCTGTTTAGAGTTTGATTGTAGTGAATCAAATAGTTTTAATTAAGAATGAAAAGTATTATAAATTTATCATTTATCTTTCTGAATTTAACTTTTTCAGGACTTTTAGCTTAATGAAGATGTTAACTTCAGATGGAAACTTATAGTAGCACAAAAAGAAATTATAGGTAATATGCTCTTAGTTTCATACTATTAGATTGAGTAAAATAGTACAACTGTGCATATGACATAACCAAAATAGACGACAACCTTCTAGGTCATATCTTTAATAAAGCTTTCAGTGATTAGATAAGATCCCATGATATATCAAATTATAGCACTGAATATATTTCAGATAAAATCACACCAACAACCTCAGAGATCTGTTTAACTGTAATTTAGATGGCCATGGCTTGTATTAGCTTGTACGAGAGGGGTTTAGCCAGAGGTGTTTTTGTATGAATCTGAACTACCCAATATTTAGAAATTTTGATAATTCTATTTTTCTTGTTCTCCAGTCATATGTTCTTGACATCAATGCTATATTTCTCTACAGTTAACACAATTCTCTTCTGCTCTCCCTTTTTTCTCTTCCCAGAAGTAGTACAGGGCTGTTCCCTAAACTGTCGTGTAGCAGTCATGTTTGAAGAAAACTGCACCTTTGTGGCAGAGTTCATTCTTCTTGGATTTTCTGATGTCCCTGAGCTAGCATTCTCTCTCCTCCTGGTATTTCTTCTCATTTATGGAGTGACAGTCACAGCAAACCTGGGCATGACTATGCTGATTCAGGTTAGTTCTCAACTTCATACTCCTATGTATTTTTTCCTCAGCCACCTGTCCTTTGTGGATTTCTGCTACTCTTCCATTATTGTGCCAAAGGTGTTTGCTGATATCATTAACAAAGAAAAAGTAATATCTTACCTGGACTGCATGGTACAATTTTATTTATTTTGTGCTTTTGCCATCACTGAGGTCTTCTTACTGGCTGTGATGGCCTATGACCGCTTCGTGGCCATTTGTAATCCACTACTGTACATGGTCATCATGTCCCCAAAGCTCTGTATAGCACTGGTGTCTGGCTGCTACCTCTATGCATCAGTGTGTTCTCTGATCCACTTGTGCTTAGCCCTTGAGATATTGTCATTTAAGTCAAATGTGATTAACCACTTCTTTTGTGATCTGCCTCCTCTCTTAAGTCTTGCTTGCTCTGATGTTACTATGAATGAGTTATTCCTGTTCATCATTGTCAATTTCAATGAGATCTTCACTATTGGGATCATCTTCACCTCCTACTTGTTTATCCTCATCACCATCCTGAGGATGCGTTCTGCAGAAGGGCGACGCAAAGCCTTTTCCACCTGTGCCTCCCATCTCACAGTTATCATTGTCTTCCATGGAACAATCCTTTTCATTTATTGTCAGCCCAGTTCTGGCAATAGTCTAGATGTTGATAAAGTGACTACAGTTTTCTACACTGTGGTTATTCCCATGCTGAACCCCCTGATCTACAGTCTGAGGAATAAGGATGTGAAAGAGGCTCTCAGAAAAGTGTTAGGCTCTAAAAAGAATTCTTTCCTAGATTTTATTTTTAAAAAAACTTAGGGATGCATAGTGAAGACCCATGTATTATCAAATAGATGAGCTGGATATGGAGAATAGAAAAAATAGGTATTGTATAAGGTATTCATTGATGAGTCATAATCACATATCTCTGGGTATTATCTATTTGCAAAAGTAGGCTTGAAGGTTTTCAAAGGTTGTACTTATGAATTGTTCTTCATTTTATAGCATATTAAGTTTACATGAGTTATAATGTGGTAAAACACTATTTTTATTGTTGTGAACCTATTACAGCAAAATTTAAGGAAGATGTGATCAATTTAAAAATTGACATCCTGAGATTTTATAATGAGTAACAATATTTTGTCAAACAGTTTATGTATAATAATCTGAACTTTATAAACTAGTATATATCAAACATTAGGTTTTTTGGTGTTTTCTTTACTATTTGCTGTATGAATCACTGTATTGTTTTAGAACTTAATTTAGTATCTACTTTGAGAAAAATGAATGCAAGAATAACATTTATTCACAAGATTACAGGAAACACTAATTACATGTTATACTCAAGGAACTTTGAATACATTTTTATTAATAATCCTTTGTATTATTTTGTCTTTGTATTTCTGTGTACTAGGGTTTACGATCATTGGCTTGACTTATTGGTGTCTTCATTTATGACTTATCACTGACTTCTTCTTCTTCTTCTTCTTCTTATTATTATTATTATTATTATTATTATTTTCAATATAGTGAGAGAAAAATGTGCACTCCATCTCTAAGTGCATCTCCAGTTTCTGCTAGTTCTTTGCATAGGCATTTGATCTTAATAGAATATTCTCTTGCCACTCTTTATAGCAACCTATCCCATGTTTCTTCATGGAGTATTGATTTATGCTTCACTTCTACAATCCAAAATGATTTATAGCTATTTTTACCTTATGTTCATTTGTTTAAGTAAACATTTATTTTACTCTGATATCTAATATTATAAAAACAGTTGGATTAAGTTTAAGAAAGCAAAAATTGGTGTTTTGATCTTGACTTTTAATTTTATAAGCTATTTACTTCTTCAGTGTTCTCTGTGTTAATATTGGTTATTTCTGTTATCCTTGTGGTTCTTTACTCATTGAACTTTGATAATATGTTCCCACAGGCATGTATATTTAGACACAAAAATAAAATTTATTCATTAAATAATGACATAGTAAATTTTAAAACTAATTTTATTATATAGCTATATCATATATGGATATTTTATATTGGTTGGAACAATTGACGGAAATATGTCTTAAAATAGATTAAATATGGGATTAAATATCAATATGTATTTCAAAAAATGAGACAGAAAAACAACTCTTGGTTCCATAGTATAATATATTTTACCCTGGATTTTTATAGCTCAAACAAGACTTCCCTGTTCAATATTGTTGCATCCTACACCAAAGGCCAAGGTTCTTTGTTTTATGTAGTGCAAACAAAACCTGGAAACATAGAAAATATAACTTTTTATACTGTTTTGTACAGCATTATTAAGTTAACTATCGTTCTGAATACATTCTTACTCCTAATGTTCTAATACCCTAATAGGAATATACAAATATTGAGGATAATAAAGCATATTTCGTGTGCAGAAAATAATGGCAAGTGTCTTTATAGTACTGGTATGAGACATTCTTCACAACTGTAAGGAATCCACATTTTACTTGGAAAAAGACAATGAGACTATATTCACAGATAAATTCTCAAACTCTGTCTATGACAGTAACTAATAATGACCAAATCACAGAAATTACAAATAGCAAAGAAAAGTGAACCTCATTTCGGGTTTGATACATAACAAAAGAAAATCACATATGAACAAAATTTTGGTATTTGAATAAGAAAAATAGTAAGATACATATGTTATGAGAAGCTCTGTTAATATGTAGATATTGAAAACTTGAAAGCTGTCATCGATAGATATATAGATAGAAGATGATAGAAAGGTATACAGTGAAAGTGATTGGAGATAATTCTGATAGAGAAATTATTATGGGCTGTTTTTTGAAAACGTACTTACATATGATGGGGTAGTGTTAAGCATTCTAAATGTTAATTGGTCCTGTTTGCTGTCTGTTACATTGTCTATGATTGGTTAAATAAATGCTGAGGCCTGAGATTGGGCAAAGAACAGAGTAAGGTGGGACTTCCTCAGATTAGAAGAGGAAGCTTGACTTTTAGAGAGAGGATTAATTCCTTCCAGCCAGGAGCAGGAAGAAAGAGGGCACACACCATGGGTTAGAAAAAAATAACCTCATTCCATATGGCCAAGAGCATTGGCATATTGTGGAGAATGGCAGTCCAAGGGGACATATGTATATATGGGATCATATTTGGGTAATAGAGTTATGAGCTAATTTAGATGGGCTAGGATTGCACAATTCAGGCTAAGGCTTGTGAAAATCCACGTGGTGTCTGTGTGTATTCATTTATAATGGGTTAAGGATTAACTGCTGCTGAACCAATTAACTATAATATAAATACGGTTTAATAATTTAATTAATTATTTCTACAATGGCGCCCAACATAATTTAATTAATTTTTTTCTACATACATATGTAATACAAAGTTACTTGAATTTGCAGACTGAATAATTTCAGTATTCACTAATTTATTTACCTTAGTTTGCACATCAACAATGTTGATAGAATTGGTCCAGAATTTTGAATTTAGTAGACATGTGATGTGGAATGTAAAGAATCTTGATGGCTCAGTGAATCTTGGATGATCAGTTATGCAAAGGAGAGTCCATTGTATGCTTAGTAATATTTTAAAAAAGTAGAGAGTCATATTAGTTTATATTTACTTAAATTACATATAATGAATATAAATATATATCTTTTATTTTATTTGCAATATAATTATATCACCTTACCCCTTCCCTTTCCTCCATTCAACACTTTCCATGTCCCCAACTCTTCCTCAAATCAATGATCCCAGGTAGTTGGGCAGTCTTCTAGTACCAAGTATGGTTGTTCTCCTATTGGGCAGAACTTAAGTTCAGTCACACAGCAGCTGTTGGCCAAGATATGAGCATCACTATCGCACCTTTAGGAAATCTTGCTTGCCATTCTGTGGTTCATAGGCATCAAAGCTGATAGGACTGTTTATTACTTCAATCCCTTGGCAACCAGCATAGTTTCTCCTGATAAGAGACTTGCTTAGTCATGATTTTTGCTACTCTATTTGCAACAGCTAGGAAATGGAAACAACCTAAATGTTCTTCAACAGAATAACAGATACAAATGTGGTGCATATGCATTATGGATTGTCATTACACTGTTAAAAATTATATCATGAAATTTGTGGTTAAATGGATGGAACTAGAAAAGATTATAATAAATGAGGCAACCCAGACCCAGGAAAACAACCATCACATATTCTTTCATATCTGTAGTCCAAGCTCCAAGTCTTCATATGTGACTATGTAATCTGGAGTGACTACAGAAACCAGGAAATAAAAAGGGGCCATGGGAGAGAAGGACTGAAGAGAAGAAAAGCCAAACAGACAGGCAGTAGGAATGGGGAAATAGAAAAAAAAATGAGGAGCAGAAAAAGAGGTCAATACTAAAGTAGAGGGAAGGAAATGATAGAGAAATAAATTTAAGGATCTTTGATAAAGCACAAAGGAATCATATATTTAATGTTTACCTAAAATTCACATATAATACCCAAGAATATACTATGAATGTATATATTACATACATATAATAAATAGAATTTTGCCATTTGGGCTGACAATGCTCTTCACAAGAACCTATCTAACAAAAATCCCAAGCATATGCAAGCTCAATTTGAGTTGTTGGTTAGGGTAGTCCAATTGGCTCTTGAAAAAATATAACCTATTTTTATTGTCTTTATTTGCTTCTCATGAGCAAGAAGGTAAATTCTTTGCTGAAGATACTGTAACTTTGGAAGCCTGACTCCAAAGAATCTCACTGGATCTAATCTGAATAGCAATGTTTTTGTTTGTTTGTTTGTTTATCTATGTTTTTGCTGAAAATCTTATCCTAATATATTAGTTCTCCCAAATTTACCTCCTTTGTGGGACCAGGAGAAAAATCTATCTGATACATGTGTACTTTTATATTTATCTTTTCAATAAATATGATGAACTTTTTTTTTCTCTAATAGCTTTGGTACATGCATAGCTAAGTGGTCAGTAGGTTTGAGGTAAAATGTAATTACTTCTCTAATTTGGTTAGTATAATAAGGAAACAGTTTAGCTCTTTAAAGATCAGAGATGTTGAAATTCAAGAATAATTTTAAGTAAGCAAAAATAAAATTCATGTCATAAATTTCCATTAATCAAAAGTGCATAATAGTCACTGAGGACGATGGGATTGAAAATAAAGTTGCAGATTACATTAATAAAGCTAACAGTAATAGGAAACACCCCAAAGATGCTACATCTTTCCCTCAAGTTTTTCATGAAACAGAAATTACATCATAAGATGGTATTTAACTTTAATTGTTCTGAAGTCCCTAGAGAATGACACAACCAATTATTTCTAGCTGTAACGCCAGGGCAAGTGAAAGTTAGTATCTGTTTCAAGTAAGTTCTGTTTTCAGAGGCAAGAGGGGACTGCACTTACTACAAACAGGTCTGAGAAAATATTATAATATCTTCCATGTGATCTATGCAGAACACACCATGGCTTTTTAGTCACTATTTCATGAGAAAAATAATTTAGGAGAACATTTGAACCAGTAAAGGCATTTGCATCTGGGCATCTAGGAACCAGAAGACCCACTCTGTTAATGGCTTTGTTGAAAGGACTATTTGGTTGTATGTACGTGTTTGGAGAAAGATAGGCTGGGAATATTTTCAAGAATGTGTATTTCCTTACCTTACGTAAGGAAAAATTTAGAATAGTTTGTCACTGAGATAGACATTCAATTGTTAAATGAAAATGAATAAAGTACACCTTCTAGGAAAACAAAATAAAGAAAGACCTTAACAGATTCTTTCATTTTCTTTACAGGAATACAGGGATTAAATTAATATTCTACATGAATTACAGGGAGGAGAAAGAAATGAATATAAAAGACACACCATTCTCACTGTTTGTGAGCTATTAGTCCTAGATGAGAGCATTTCCTGTTTTCCACTCTGTTTGTTTATCTCAGTGTTATTCAGAATATCTTTGAAGCCATCATCACATTCAGGGGCTTAAATCCATAGTTTACAATTTGAAGACTATACTAAATAAAACAAGTAGAGATACTCTAAAAGACAACCAAAGCAATTAAGTAACCAATAGTGCACAGTGTGAAAACTGGATTTTATCATTTCACATGTTGAAATCTTATTCTGTAATGCAAATGAGTATTTGGCTGAAAGTGAAAAACAGTAGTTTTTTTTGTTTTCTGTTGAAATTTTGTTAAGCTTCACTTCACTCATCAGCAGAAAATGGCAGCATAAAAGATAACTTATTTTACATTAAAAACAAAAGTAATTTTTGAATTTTATAGAGAAGATACTTAGTTAATGCAAATAATATTAACATTTCTGGGATTGCAAATTATATGGATGTTTTATGATAGCACACTATGCACAAATATTATTATAAAGTAGTTGTAATAGGTAATATTTCCTGTTCTTCCGTGTTCCATTGGGAATTCCAGGACCATTAAAATAAATTATTTAATTAGACTAATTTTAGGAGAATGAGCTTGAGATTTCCATAAGATTTAAATCCTTCATGTTGTATCACGTTTACATCTGTTTCTTCAGTTATTTTATTGTGCAATAATAATTTTAAATCACATCTAATAATGTGATTAGAGCCATGTAATTTATCACATACTAGTAGTTTAATTTCTGAATCTCTGGTTCCTCTGCTTTGATATTTCAATGTCTGAAAATCATAAAATGTATGTATTTTGTTTCATCTTTAGACATGCTGACCGTTTGTTAGGCATGCTTTATTTGTGAACCATTTTTCTACTTTATTTCCAAGAACAATTATCAAATCTCATCAGAAGAAGTCATGTTTCTGACAGACATAAATCTAACATCTGAGGTCACATTCACCCTCTTGGGCTTCTCAGATTACCCGGAACTGCAGGTTCCCCTCTTCTTGTTGTTTCTAGCAATATACAGCTTCAGTGTGGTAGGGAACCTGGGGATGATGATCATCATCAAGATTAACCCCAAGCTGCATACTCCCATGTACTTCTTTCTCAGTCATCTCTCCTTTGCAGATTTCTGCTACTCCTCAATCATTGCTCCCAAGATGCTGGTGAACCTTCTTGTAGAAGACAGGACCATTTCATTTTTAGGATGCATACTGCAATTTTTTTTCTTTTGCACATTTGTGGTGACTGAACTAATTCTGTTTGCTGTGATGGCCTATGACCGCTTTGTAGCTGTCTGCAACCCTTTGCTTTACACAGTTATCATGTCCCGGAGGCTCTGTGCCCTGCTAGTGCTTGGGTCATATGGATGGGGGGTCGTGTGCTCCTTGACACTAACCTGTTCTGCTTTAAAATTATATTTCCGAGGTTTCAACGCAATCAATCACTTCTTCTGTGAACTGTCCTCCCTACTAGCCCTCTCTTGCTCTGATTCTCATCTTAGTCAATTACTTCTTTTTATGGTTGCCACTTTCAATGAGATAAGCACACTGCTCATCATTCTTACGTCGTATTTGTTCATTGTTGTCACTGCACTGAAAATGAAATCATCTAGTGGGCACCGCAAAGTCTTCTCTACCTGTGCTTCTCATATGACAGCCATTACCATCTTCCATGGGACCATACTGTTCCTCTACTGTGTGCCCAATTCCAAGAATTCCAGACACACTGTCAAAGTCGCCTCTTTGTTTTACACAGTGGTGATTCCTATGCTAAACCCTCTGATCTACAGTCTGAGAAATAAAGATGTCAAAGACACAGTCAGTAAAATAATGAGTGTAAGATATTTTTCTCAGTGACTCTGAGCCTTAACATAAAGTTAATTGTGCTAATGAAAAATGTGCTTGGTTTTGAATGAATGAACTGTGAATTAACAATTCATTTTAAAATTTCTTTAGATTTTTAAAAACAGAAACAAAGTTTTCTAGTTACAACCAAGAGATGATACTATGTTTGTCCTGAATGTACTGTGAATAATTTGTTGACCTTAGCTTCGGTCTTTGTCTTTAATGTGTAGTGCAGTTTAGTTCACAGAATTATTCTGTGTAACAAATGAAAATGTACAAGACATATGTGGTATCTTATATGCATGTGGCACCAACCTATACTGGCAGACATTTATTCTTAGTGACAAATAAGACTTGAGTGTTAAACAATTTTCATTTCCCTGCTGTGGATGTAGGAAAATAAATGATAGTTAGGGAAAGATGGTTTCACCTTTTCAGGACCTCAAAATCCAATGGTGTTGTTAAATATCATAATAATGTTTCAGGTGAGAATTATTTCCAAATGCATTTGGGAAGTTAGGAATAATTGTTCCATACTTTCATATTGTTTTACCCTGTACTTTAAAAGATGACAAGCATTTAAAGAGAAACAAAATAGCAGGAGAGATATTTTATTTGTCATGGCTTGTAAAATACTGACATTTCATTCAGGAGCACCAACAATGATCAAGAGGTAATTATCTTATTACATCAGCGATTCAATAATTACTTTGAACTGTTTTTCTGTGTCTTATAATAAAATATATGTTGTAATCTGTTTCAAGAAATGTACATGAAAATAATATGTTCTTACTATTCCATTTACTTCTGAAAAAGGTCTAACTGTGATTGATTAAATATATTTATAAGAAGTTTAGAAATAGTAAATGGCGCACTTGGGAGGCAGAGGCAGGCGGATCTTTGCGAGTTCGAGGCCAGCCTGGTCTACAAAGTGAGTCCAGGACAGCCAGGGCTACACAGAGAAACCCTGCCTCGAAAAAAACCAACAAAAAAAAAAAGAAAAGAAATAGTAAATGGCTTTTGAGAGTGTTAACATCAATTATATGTTCATTTCAATTTTAATGCTATTTTACTTATCTGAAACTGTAGTAGAGCTACATCATTTTGCTCTTCCCTTTCACTCCTCTAATTCTTCATATATATATATATAGAATCTATGTCCTATTCTTTATTAATTATTGTTATGCACACATACACAAAGGAAAATAATTTTAATCATACTTCTCATTGAAAATATCTATAGGCTGAATTTAATGGGGCACTTGAAAATTATTTGTATCAGTATCTTTTTAATAGTTACCATTGAGTGGTTTAGTCCAGCTGTTGTAAACCACTTAGATCTAATTGCCTAAGTTGTATATAAAAAGTTTATTAAAGTTCCACTTCTAATTTTAGCCTAAATGGAAAAAAGACCAAAAATTTTGTTTATAATGGAAAAGTTTGATAGTCCTATAACTACTGTACCATTTGTCATTAAAAATCTCAAAGAGAAAATATTAGATTTGGAATTTTGTATTTATCTATTTATTTATTACTTCAAGTTACATCTCCATCACAGTCCCCTCTCTCCACCCCTCTCGGTTCCACCCTCCCATAATTTCCCACCTATCCTACTTCTCTGGAGTGGTTTGCCCCTACATATCAGCCTCTTCTCAGTTACTTTTTATTAAATCTTTCCTAGACTTCTGTTGAATAATATAGTATGTAATGATTTTGTGTTCCACATTCTCTATGTCTGGAACAGTTTTGAGAAACTCATTTATCATTTTTTTTTCAATTTTAGTTATCTGTCACAGTAGTAAAAAATATAGCAGAAAGATTATGTTAATTTCTCTTAAAAACAATTAAATAATAATGAATTACCACTTTCAATTAGTGGATATTGTTTCTTCTTCTGTAATGACAATTATGTATTTTCTTTAATAAAAAATACTGCCCACTAAGGTTTTACTCTGATAAATATTATTTTCTAAAATAATAATTTCTGTTCCATCTTTTCTCCTGTACATCTTGTAGGCAGAACAAATTGTAAGTTGAATACTTTGTGGCTGGGTTGCTGTACCTATCCTTTCATTGTAAGTCTTGCCTGGTTACAGGAGATGGCCAGTTCAGGTTCCATATCCCCTGTTACTCAGAGTGTTAGCTAGGGATTCCAGGAAGGTACCATTGTCTTAGGTTTCTAGCTTGTTACAGAGATTCACAATCCTATTCCAATTGTCTCTCCAAATACTCCCTACCTCCATCTTCTGCACCTAACCCCCATTCCTCCTGTTCCCATCCCTACCCCCCACTCTTGTCCAGTCCCCTCTCCATGCCCACCCACAATGTTTATTCTATTTCTTCATCTCAGTGACATTCATGTGTCTCCCATAAATGGTCAACCATGACTGGTCCAGCTTGAGACCCATGCCATAAGAGGGAGCCAACTCCGGACACTGTTGATTCTATTCTGCTATACTTGCAGTGAGGAGCTGAGCATAAACACCATCAGAGAGTCTTCACCCACTAACTTATGGAAACAGATATAGAAATCTACAGTAAAACATGTCTTTGTTTCTGATAGCTGAGTAGTATTGCATTATGTAAAGGTACCACAGTTTTTTTTTTTTTTATCCATTCTTCAGTTGAGAAACATCTGTGTAGTTTCCAGTTTCTAGCTATTACAAATAAAGCTGCTATGAACATAGTTGAGGAGATGTCCTTGTGGTTTGGTTAGAAATTGTTTTGATGTTTACCCAGGAGTGGTATGGCTTGGTCTTGACGTAGAGCTATTCCAAGTTTCTAAGATATCCCCAGACTGATTTCCCTAGTGGTTGTACAAGTTTTCACTCCACCAGCAATGGAGGAGTGTTCCCCTTTCTCCATAACCTCGCCAACATGTTCTGTCATTTGAGTTTTTGATCTTAGCCATTCTGACAAGTGTGAGATACAATCTCAAAGTGGTCTTGAGTTGCATTTCTCTGATGATTAAGGTTGTTGAGCATTTCTTCAAGTGTCTCTTGACCACAAGGACATTATGCAATTTGTTGCCAAATGGATGGAAAAACTCCTCCTGAGTGAGCTAACCCAGACCCAGAAAGATGCACATGGCATATATTCACTTATAACTGGATTTTAGCCATATAGTACAGGATAGCTGTCCTACAACCAATGAACCAAAAGGAACAGGAACATGGACTTTGTTACTTGTTAGTGGGACACTTTGCCCTAGTGGCAATACCATGTAGGCTCCAAGTGCAATAGGAAGCTCCTAACCCTCATATGACTAATGAACTGAAGGGGGCTGAAATGTGGGGGCACCCCACATGGGATGAGTAGGATAGGTGGGAGAGGGAGTAGAAGGGTGGAGGGAGGGTCTGTGATGGAGATGTAACTTTAAGAGGTAGACAAATGTAATAAAAAAATAAAAGCAAACAGAAAAGAAAAGGATTAAGAGCAGCTTGGGGAATCCTGCTGAAAAGGGGAAGGAAGGATTGTAGGAGCCAGAGGAATCAAGGATACCACAAGAAAACCTACAGAATCAATTAACCTAAGCCCATAGGGGCTCACAAAGACTGAACTACCAACAAGACAGCATACATCAGACTGATATAGGCCCTCTGTACAGGCGCAACAGTTGTGTAGCTTGGTCTTCATGTGGTACTCCTAACAACGGGAGGAGGAGCCTTCTCTGACTCTGTTGCCAGGTGTGGGACCTTTCCCACTACTGGACTGCCTTGTCTAGCCTAGTAGAAGATGCCTCTAGTCTTACTGCCGCTTGATATGCCAATACTGTCTGATACTCATGGGCCTCTTCCTTTCTGAAGAGAAAAGGAGAAGGAGTGGATGGAGTGAAGGGTTGTTGGCAAGGAACAACTGGGAGGAGAGGAGGGAGGAAAACTGTGGTCATGATGAAAAGTAAGCACATAAATTAATTACTACTAATAATAAATTTAAATTTTTGAACTCCTGCAATCAAGACAGTAATATAGAAATATCCCCAAATAACAAAACATTCTTTTGTTCTGTAACCTTCAATTTTAAGGAACCTGAAGCAGAGTACATAATTTATGTATAGAATTTGATTTATTTTTGTGATTTCAATTTTGTGAATTTACATTTAAAAATACTAACAACAATTCAAGTGTGTATGTTTGGTTCACTTTTTCATAAATTTAAACTAACACAGCATGAAACTGGACAGATAGCTCAATGGCTAAGAACATGTAATGATCTGGAGAACACAGGTAGGGTTCCCAGCACCGACCTGGTGTCATCTGCATCTGCATTCCAAAGGTATACAATACAATCTTCTCACTTCCTCTGCTTTCAGAGACTCATGTGGTACATGTATGTACATGTAGTCAAACACACATACACATAAAATGAAAATGAATGAACCTAAAATAAATTTAAAGTAGACACAATTTTCAGTGCATCATAATTATTTTATGTCCAGCATGATTAAACTGAAATGAATGCATATTAGATTCCATGTCATTTCTCCTTCCTCTGACTCATGCTTACATTATACTTGTATTATATGCTCATTTCTTTTGGAAAATGTATGACAATCTTTACTGAAGCCTAAAATATATGGAAATTGATGTTTACTTGTTTTTATTCATAAGAACAAGCAATCCAGTCCTGATTGCCTTGATAGAATACATTGGTCAAATTCAAGACTCGTACAATGGCCTTCTTTAGTCAGTTGGTCAACACAGGAAGGAATGTTTGCAGAAACAAGCTGTCTCCCTTGAAACCGGCAATTTGAGTAAGAAAGGATGCAGAGCTGCCCTAGCACCCTATGAGTACATCCCAAGCCTAAGGAAAAAGAGATCCTGGGAACACGCTAACCCATGTCCATACAGTCACCATCAGCTTTTCCACCTCACAGGCAATCCTTTTTCAAAGGGAAGTATCCATCCTTCACCATGTGTAATGAATAGTCCATTCTGTCGAGATCAGACTCCAGTCTTTTTTCTTCCTTCAGTCTCTTCATGTTGCCTCAGAAACCTAACATACCCTAATCCTATGAATTATTTCTATCAAATATAGTATTTTTTATGTTTATATATTATTTCAATTTATGTCTCCATCACAGTCCCCCCCCCTCCACCCCTACTGGGCCCACCCTTCCACCCTCCCACCCTCTCCCCCTTCTCCCACCTATCAAACTCCTCTGGTTTGAGGTGTCCCTCATATCAACCCCCTTCAGTTTAGTAGCCGTATGAGGGTTAAGAGCTTCCTCTTGTACTGAGGGCCTACATGGCAGCTCCACTAGGGCAAAATGTCCCATTAAGTAACAAAGTCTATGTTCCTGTTCCTCTCAGTTTGTTGGTTGTAGGAAACTTATTCTGTACTATATGGCTAAAATCCAGTTATAAGTGAATAAATGCCATGTGTATCTTTCTAGAAACTGGAAACAACCCAGATGTCCCTCAACTGAACAATGGATTAAAAAACTGTGGTACATCTGCACAATGGAATATTACTCAGCTATCAGAAACAATGAAATTATGCAATTTGCAGCCAAATGGATGGAACTAGAGAAGCTCATCCTGAGTGAGCTAACCCAGACTCAGAAGGATGCAAATGGCTTCTATTCACTTATAGTTGGATTTTAGCTATATAGTACAGGATATCTATACTACAACCCACGCACCAAAGGGAACATGGACATAGACTTTGTTTGTTTGTTTGTTTTCTCTCCCTGGCAAGGAGACACTTTTCACTGGTGGTACTGCCTTGTAGGCCCCCTGTGTATGAGGAGGCTCTTGGCCCTCATATGACTGCTGAACTGGGGTGGGGGACTGTTATGTAGGGACACTCTACTCCAGAGGAGTGGGATGGAGGGGTTATGGGGTAGAGGTGGGAGAGTGGGCCTGGGAAGGGGGGAAAGAGGACCATATGATGGAAATGTAACCTGAAACAACAAATAAATAAATTTATTAAAAAAAAAAAACGAATAAGGCTGCTATGAACATAGATGAGGCAACTTCCTTGTGATTTGGTGAGGAGTCATTTGGATGTATACCCAGAAGTGGTATGGCTGGGTCCCAAGGCCATACTGACCTCCATAGTGGTTGCACAAGCCTGCACTCCCACCAGCAATGGAGGAGGGTTCCCCTTTCTTCATACCCTCGCCAGAATGTGTGGTCATTTGAGGTTTTGATCTTAGCCATTCTGACAGGTGTGAGATGGAATCTTAGAGTTGTCTTGAGTTGCATTTCTCTGATGATTAAGGATGCTGAGCATTTCTTCAAGTGTCTCTCGGCCTTTAGGGATTCCTCCTTTGTGAATTCTCTGTTTAGCTCTTTTCCCCATTTTTCGATTGGATTATTTGGTTTCTTGGCATTTAATTTCTTGTGTTGTTTGTAAATTTTGAATATTAGCCCTCTGTCAGATGTGGGGTTGGTGAAGATTTTTTCCCAATCTGTAGGCAGCCAATTTGTTCGAATGACAGTGTCTTTTGCCTTACAAAAGCTTTTCATTTTCATGACCCATTTATTGATTGTTGGTCTTAGGTCCTGAGTTGTTGGTGTTCTGTTTAGGAAGTTGTCACCTGTGCCAATGATTTCGAGGGGTTTCCCCACTTTGTCTTCTAGTAGATTTAGTGTGACTGGGCTTATGTTAAGGTTTTTGATCCACTTGGACTTAAGTTTTGTACAAGGTGATAAGTATGGGTCTAATTTTTAGCCATTCCTCAGTTGAGGGACATCTGGCTTTTTTCCAGTTTCTAGCTATTATAAATAAGGCTGTTATGAACATAGATGAGGAGATGTCCTTGTGGTCTGGTGAGCAATCGTTTGGGTGGATACCCAGAAGCAGTATGATTGGGTCTTGAGGTAGGGCTATTCCAAGTTTTCTAAGATATTGCCAGACTGATTTCCACAGAGGTGTGCACGTTTGCAAATATTTTTTAAGTATTAAAAATAATAAAATTTATCTTGAAATATATTCCTTAATCATATCTATTAAGATCTCTTTTTATTTGTATTCTGTTTCCATTAAGTTATTTATTTACTTTACATCCAGAGCACAGCTTCTCTTCGCAGTCCTTTAGTCTCACATCATCTCACCTGCACCCACCCCTCTTCCCTGTCTCAGAGGAGGAGATATTGACTAGCCTTGGCATAGCAAGTTTCAGTCAGAGGAGGCTCATCTTCTCTTGAGGCTAGATGAGGCATCCCAGCTAGAGGAAAGTGTAACAAAGGCAGGCAATGTAGTCAGAGACAGCCTGTGCTCCCACTTTAGGAATCCCACATGAAGAACCAAGCTGCACAACTGTTACATATATATGCTGAGGGCCTTCCATGTATGCTTTCTGGTTGATATCTCAATCATTGTGAGCCTCTATGGGCACAGGTTAGTTGATTATGTAGGGTTTTTTTATTGTGTCCTTGACCCCCTGGGGCCTTCAATCCTTCCTCTCTTGTATTCCAAAGAATTCCCCAAGCTCTGCTTAATGTTTGTCCCTGAGTCCCTGTACCTGTTTCCATCAGTTGCTGGATGGATCGCCTGTGATGACAGCTATGCTAGACTCCTGCCTGACAGTACAGCAGTGTGTCTTTAATAGAGCCATGGTGAGCTCCCTGCTGTGGCTCTGCTCATAAGCTGGGCCAGTCCTTGGTTAGCTCTTGCCTCAAATTCTGCTCCATCTTTTATCCCCGCACATCTGGTATTCAGGACAAATTATGGACCTAATATTCTGTGGGTGAGTTATTGTCCCATTCTCTCCCTTGGAAGTCTTGCCTGGTTACAGAGGATGGCTGGTAAAGGCTTCATATTCTCCATTGCTAGGAGTCTTAGCTAGGGTCACCTGATAGATTCCTGGAAATTTCCATTTTCCTAAGTTTCTAGCTCATCCCAGAGATGCCCCCTTCCATCCAGTTGTCTCCCTCAGTACACTCACTCTCCATCTTCCTGACCTCTTCCATCCTGTTCCCATTCCCACCCTCTTCCCCATCAATCCCCTTCCTCTATATACCCTGATGTTTGATCTATTTTCCCTTCTCCATGAGATTCATTGGTCCTCACTTGAACTCTCCTTGTAACTTAGTTTCTTTGCTTCTGTGGATTGTAGCATGATTGTCCTGTGCTTTATGGCTAATATACACTTACAAATAAGTATATACCATGTTTGTCTTTCTGGGTCTGGGTTACTTCACTAAGGATGATCTTTTCTAATTATATCCCTTTGTCTGCAAATTTCATAATGTCATTGTTTTTAATGGCTGAGTAATACTTCATTGTGTAAATACACTACATTTTCTTTATCCATTATTTTGTTGAAGGATATCTAGATTGTTTCCAGTTTTTGGCTATTATGAGTAAAAATGCTATGAACATAATTGAGCATGTGTCTTTGTGGTATGCTGGAGCATCTTTTGGGTATATGCTAAGGAGTGGTAGCCCTGGGTCTTGAGGTAGATCTATTCCCAATTTTCTGAGAAAACACCAAATTAATTTCCAAAGTAGTTGTACAATTTTACATTTCCATCAGCAATGGTGGAGTGTTCCTGTTGGTCCACATCCTTACCTGCATGAGCTGTTGCTTAAGTTTTTAATCTTAGCCATTCAGGTAGATATATGATGGAGTCTCAGAATACTTTTATTTGCATTTGCCTAGCAGTTAAGGATGATGAACATTTCCTTAAGTGCTTCTCGGTCATTACAGATTACTCTTTTGAGAATTCTCTACTTATATTTGTATCCTATTTATTAATTGAGTTGTATGGGTTATTTTAAAATAGTAAAAAAATTCAGGAATGGATATTTCCTATTGAAAAGTAACTCATGATTCAGTGTAGAGAGCTGCGACGTGCCGCGCCTTAAAAATGGCGCTGGTCTCCGCCTTCCACCAGCCCGACGGTGAGCGCTCTCGATGGTGGGCGGGTCCATGTTTGGCTAAGACCGCCCATGTGGCTTTACTTGATTGGCTATATGTGGGCCTCTAAGATAGCACCATGTGGCTTTAC